>JADBJO010000555.1:284982-307482 GCA_016801955.1 Conus betulinus | reverse complement strand
CTACAATACATGACTCAAGCACCGTGTGTTACAATACTGCTGTTCTGCAATACGTGACTCAAGCACCGTGTGTTACAATACTGCAGTTCTGACTCAAGCACCGTGTGTTACAATACTGCTGTCCTGCAATACGTGACTCTAGCACTGTGTGTTACAATACTGCTGTCCTGCAATACATGACTCAAGCACCGTGTGTTACAATACTGCTGTTCTGCAATACGTGACTCAAGCACCGTGTGTTACAATACTGCAGTTCTACAATACATGACTCAAGCACCGTGTGTTACAATACTGGTGTCCTGCACTACATAACTCAAGCACCGTGTGTTACAATACTGCTGTTGTGCAATACGTGACTCAAACACCGTGTGTTACAATACTGCTGTCCTGCAATACGTGACTCTAGCACTGTGTGTTACAATACTGTTGTCCGAATACGTGACTCTAGCACTGTGCGTTACACAATACTGCTGTCCTGCAATACGAGACTCAAGCTCCATGTGTTACAATACTTTTGTCCTGCAATACATGACTCAAGCACCGTGTGTTACAATACTGCTGTCCTGCAATACGAGACTCAAGCTCCATGTGTTACAATACTGCAGTTCTACAATACATGACTCAAGCACCGTATGTTACAATATTGCAGTTCTACAATACATGACTCAAGCACCATGTGTTACAATACTGCAGTTCTACAATACACGACTCAAGCACCGTGTGTTACAATACTGCTGTCCCTGCAATACATGACTCAAGCACCGTGTGTTATAATACTGCAGTTCTACAATACATGACTCAAGCAATGTGATACAATACTGCTGTCCTGCAATACATGACTCAAGCACCGTGTGTTACAATACTGCAGTTCTACAATACATGACTCAAACACCGTGTGTTACAACACTGCTGTTCTACAATACATGACTCAAGCACCGTGTGTTACAATACTGCTGTCCTGCAATACATGACTCAAGCTCTGTATGTTACAACACTACAGCCCTACAATACATAAGCCAGTCTCTGCATGTTACAACACTGCTATCCGCAACGTATAATCCGAACCCTGTACGTTACATCACTGCTATCCGCAACGTATAATCCAAACCCCGTACGTTAATTTACTGCTGTCCTGCATATGCATGATCCAAACAATGCCGCCTCATTCGGCTTGAAACTGATTCCTCGGTGGCGGTATTGTAATGTGACGTTAACTAGAATATTATTCTAGTTGCAAAGTGAGACGACTGCAGGCGGAAATCTACGCTAAGTGAAAAATTCATTCATTTTCATCGTCCTATTTGTTTGTGTCTTGCCTGAAGAATACCTAAGAGATCGAAACGCATCGTGTTTTGTCTTGTGACTCGTTTGTCCACGTTTCTCTTGGCGGTTCGCGAACATTTATTTAAGATCTGAAATAGTATTATTCTCAGTGATGCAAAATGCATAACTCTCGCGTTTGCTTAATTTTGATTAATAAAACTCACGAATCATAAAGAAAAATCCTTAGGCATTCAAAAAGGCGCAGTAAAGTTCTGTGGACTTCTCTTGAAGCTGTAAATGTCTTGACTTATATCTGATAAAAATTTTTGCCAGAGTGCCCGGTTTTCTTCACTGTTTTACAATTTTTATATAAAAGAATAGTTCTTGATTCCTCTTTGTTACACATGTAAAAAAAAAAACCCAACAAAACAAAACCAACAACACGTTAAGTTTAAGAAAGAAGATAATGAAAGAAGAGAGGAAGAACACAAACAGAAAGCAAACAATCAATGAAAGCGAAACAGCAACAACAACAACAAAAAAAGAAGCAGCAGTAGAAGAACTTAATACCATGACATACTCATATGGGCCAGAACGGACTTGGGGTAAAAAAAAAAAAAAAAAAAAAAAAGGAATCCACACACTTATACATACGTAAATAGATACTATATTCTCTCTCTGTCTCTGTCGCTCTCTCTCTCTCTCTCTCTCTCTCTTCTCTGTCTGTTTAAATATATAAAATGGATCCTCAAGCATAGGATCAATTATTTTTCCATGACATTTCATGCTCTTAACATCATGACTTTAGTTTTTTAGCAAATCACGTCCTTTCAGCGCTTTCTTCTTGCTTACTTTTTCTTTTTTTTACCCTTCACTGGCTGCTTTTGGGGTGCCGCTGGTTTCCATTTTTGAATCCCCTTGGTGGGCAGAATGCTACAGACTGTGGTATTATATCTCTGTTTGATGCCAAGGGAGCGCCGATACAACCAGCCGTGTCTCGCTGATGAGTCCGAATCAGCAGACGAAAGGTCTCTGTGCAGGCAGTATCAATGGTTCTGTTTTCAAGACGGACTATGACAGTCCCCTTACGCTGCTAGAGGGGGGTGGGGTGGGGGGTTGGGGGTGTGGGGGGGGAGGGGGTGTTCATTAGTTAACGCCTTCTTTTTCATGCTCGTTTTCTTTATCTCAAAATCCCCTCCCCCACCCTTTTCTCTATTTCATCATCTTTGCCAGGTCAGTGCTGTAATGACGGAGGACTTGCTAGCCTGCCCATTACTTACTTTCTGTCTCTCTCTCTCTCTCTCTCTCTCACACACACACACACACACACACGCACGCACGCACACGTACACACACACACACACATGCACATACGCACATACGCTCGCACGCACGCACGCACACACACACACACACACACACACACACACACACACACACACACACGTGCGTTTCTTTTCTCTCTCTCTCTCTCTCTCTCTCACACACACACACACACACACACACACACACACACACACACACACATACTCACACAAGTACGCAAGCACACACACACATGCACGCGCGCACGTGTGCGTGTGTGTGTGTGTGTGTGTGTGTGTGTGTGTGTGTGTGTGTGTGTGAACAGAATCAGGTTTTCTTTTCGTTTGAATATAGTTCAGTTCTAAACACAAGCTGGAGTGTAATTAATTCGTAACTTTTTGACCAGCTCCAAGCTTTGGACATGGGCAGTTTCATCGGCGCATGATGGCCTTTGGAAACTTCCATGTCTTGCCACCAGCCTAAACGGAAGTCCGAAGATGGATCGCATCAGCTGAGCGAAGTTCCTGCTTTTCTTTTTCGAACAGCAGAAACACACGATAAAACCGCTACATGAAAGCGATGTACCTTGATACACGGAGTTTCCGTAACATTTCAGAATTCATGCATCCTGCATGTAACATGTCGGCACTTGGGCCACGTGTGTGTGTGTGTGTGTGTGTGTGTGTGTGTGTGTGTGTGTGTGTGTGTGTGTGTGCGTGCGTGCGTGCGTGCGTGCGTGCGTGCGTGTGTGTGCATGTAAACTGTTCAGTATGTAAATCTTAAAAGTAATGATAGCGAACCGCCAAGAAAACGTAGACAAACGATTCACAAGACAAAACACGACGTGTTTCGACCTCTTAGGTCTTCAGACAAGGAAGATTCAACGCCCATCTGCGCGCTGAAGTGAATGAAGATAAGTGATTGCTCGTGCATTTTCGTTGTCCTTAGTGTTTTGTACCTGCCTGAAGAAGACCTAAGAGGTCGTGTACACACACACACCACACACACACACACACACACACACACACACACACACACGTACATATATACATACGTACATACATAGATGAATAGCTAGCTAGCCAGCTGGCTGGCTGGACTGATAGATAGAAAGATAGACAGACAGATAAACAGATCGACAGACTGATAGATAGATAGACTTCCTCGGCAGCTGGTGTGAACACTAACCGCAGAGAGGAAGGAGGCTGTTTAAGGGAGATTGTTCATGTACTCACTAAAACAAATGATAACAAGAAATAAGTTTTAACCTCAACTGGAGTCATATTATCATTCTGCATTGCGGCAAATAATACATGAAAATTCTGCATTATTTGCTTAGGTGAACTTATATTTTGTATCTGCATGAAAGAACTGTTCTAAGATTGTAGGTGTATACTGTAACCGATTGATAGATAACATTCAAAACTGGTTGTTGCACAATATGGTAGCGGATTAATTCTACAAAAATCCTATTACAAATTCATATTATATGACAACCAGTCCCGTATTACGTCCAAATATACTATTTTACGTCACCAGGATGTTGACCCCTTCATGTGTATGACTTGTGATTTGTTTATTTTGGGCACAATGTTAATTTTCCACCTCACCCCTCCTATCCTGTAAAAAGGACGACTTCTACATGATGGCAAAAAACCTTCAATTTTACTTATTTTGAAAACCAGCTGCTTCCAAAATAACCCACTTTCAGTCCAAACCCTGATCAGGCTGTGTACCAGTTATTTGTTATAAGTATCATTATACTCAACTATAGAAAACATTTTTAAAAAGAGTAGAATCACAATATTTGTCTTGTGTACTAGTTTTGCCTGAAACAGGTAGTGAATCTGTCCTTGAATTATGCTCAAGAACCAACTTATTTGGCTTTGCCTAGAAATGCCCAAACCAGTCCATCTTTCATGTATTTGATGCGCAGTTGAAAACCGCCAGATTCATGTTCTAACATTATCATATCATTGGCATCTCCGTGTATTCTCGATACCGAAAGCTTGACTGATTCAATCAATATCTGTACAAACGTTCTGAAAACCAATGGATGTCGCCCAGTCACGCAATACATCACTTATCTGATGAATGCATGAAGACAATCTGAAATCTGCTGATTCCCGTGAATTGATCTTTAATTGCATAACTGTCCTCTCTCAATGTTTCTGTATCTGCTGCACGTGTTGGAAAGGGTTCGATTTGCCTTCAGTTTCCAAAACAACTTATACTGCATTTGCTGTATTTTTTTTCTTCGAGGTTTTCATTATCTCCATCACCACTTTCTTAATTTTTCTGATTAAACTAGACTTTCACTCAATTTCACAGCGCAAATCATTCTCAGATATTTGTTAGTGTGTTGCCTTTTTATATTAATTTCCAAAGAGACATTTCTTCCAGATAACCACCATTGAGAGAGAGAGAGAGAGAGAGAGAGAGAGAGAGAGAGAGAGAGGGGGGGGGGGGGACGAGCGGGTAATGAGAATGGGGGCGGTGCGTCCTTATCAATGTGCACCAGAAAATTTTATGCAAACAAACAAGCATGTAAACAAACTGTAAATTTGATGACAATTTCCGTTGCTATGGCCACGGAAAAGGGCTGATGATGTTCCTGTTATTGCCCGAACTGCAGCTGAATAAAATGCGACATGCCATTTCAACGATCGCTCGCCTGCACGATAGCGGAATAAAATAATGCAACATGCCATTTTAACGATCGCTTGACAACACAACAACAAAGTCCAGTGCTATGAATGCGTTCCCGTCAAGAAATAGACTGTCGAGAAACTTGGAAAAGAAACACCCACTTTCCTATCACGAGTTTGATCGCCTGAAGATTAAATCAAGATTCTTTAGTCTGGCTCGTTTGAAGATCAACATCAAAATTCTCTTCGCTCTGACGACAGTAGAGGTGAAAGCGAGTGAGAGGGGGGGGGGGGGGGGGGGGGGGGGGGGGGGGGGAGGAGGATACATGTTCAACTCGATTTTCTTTTCAGCACTATGCAAAATATGAGTAGTCCTGACGCAACAGAAAACGCGATTAAGTTGTAATGAGCGAGGCCGTTGGCTCGACGACGTAAATACCCAATTTCTCACGATGACCATTGCGAAACTGCGCAAACAAATGGGTCGTAACTTCAATACCTGCCGGGTTGTTGTGGCACGAAGAAGGTAAAGTCCATCTTCCCTTTCCAATTTGCAGCGCAGACAACCCATCAGGCCCAGTGTCAACACGCGCCATCTACAGTCGCTGCCACTTCGGCATTCTTCTGATTTCAGCAGACATTTCAGGCCGTTGGAAAGGGGGGGTGGGGGAGGGGGGGGGGGGGGCTGGGAGGAGTCTGGGAGTAAGGCCAAGAGGTGAGGAGGACGGAGATGGAGGAGGGAGTTTATGTTTAAACGCTGGAACTCCTGTCATAAATGACGACGCCTTGATCATTATTTCTTTTTCACGTTCACCCCCTCCTTACTTTTCATCATCTTTCTCGCTCCCCTTTCCCGCACTCTACCTCCCATCCCCTTCCCCTAAGCCTTCCCTTTTCTTTCTCTCCCCCCCCCCCCCCCCCCCCCTTCGCTCCCGCCCCCTCCCTCCCGTCAGCAACAAGAAAAATTGGAGATGCAATTGGACGATGTTTCTATCAGACATATAGTAGCTGTTGTGAACACAATCACCAGATTCTTCTGGACATTTGTGACGGGTACGGGAACGATTGATAGATTTTAGGACTCTGCTTGATCACGAAATCCCCAAAGAAAAACAAAAAAAAATCTCTGCGCAAATCAGTTCTTTTTCAAACATAACGAAGCCTAGCGTGAATGCTCCTTCCATCAAAGATCGGAGCAGGCGCCAGTTTTCTCCCAACGGTTTTATAGTTGTTAGAGGGGAAAATCAAAAGCATGATCAATTCGATAAGTACGATCCATGACAGAAAGAAACGACGATGAAGGCGTAGAAGGGAGACTTCTCTTTTAAGAGGTTCACCCCCCCCCCCCCCCCCCCCCCCCCCCTTTTTTTCTCCTCATATTGTTTTTTTTTTTTGGGGACGGGGCGTTTGAGTTTGTTTGTATGTTTTTCTTGTTTTTTGTTATTAGCATTTTGGATACATATATACCAGTACGCAGCTAACACGACGAATTTCCTTCCGTCTCTCCTATGTCTCTAGCGTATAGTCGTACTATGGTATCACTCCAGAAAAAAAAAAGTAATAATTTATCACAAAAACATTCTGTCTTTGATCTTAACTTTGGGCATATCGTAACTCAACACCAAGAACAAAATTAAGCCGTTTCCCCTTTCTGCCCTTCTGCGACCCCCAACACTCCCCCCCCCGCCCCCACCCCTTCACCCTGTTCTCCTCCCCTCTCCTTTCCCTTCTCCCACCTCTCCTCTTCCTCACCCCACCCCCCCCCAGTTCCTGCAGCCGCCGTTTCTGTGACGGCAGATTTGGTGTAAAGCAAGACTGAGATTTTATGTTTAGAGCCAATGACCGTCCCATAGCCTGACACCCGCTTTGCCTGGGCAGACAGTGACACTGTGGACGTTGCATTCACCGTCGTCTCAGGCCAAGCTGCCAGGTTATGAGACCGTATCGGCTTCATCAGTTCCAGCCCTGAACGTCTTGTGGCACTGACAGTTTCGTTGACCCGGTCGGTGTCGTCAACGGCACTATAGCAGCACCCTTGTACCCGAATGCAGCTCTCCGTGGAAATGGTGACCACCCCGTCATGTTGCCGACGTCTGGTCACGTGGTTTGTAGTGCCTGTGTGCTTGCTGTTTCCACCCGAGGTGAGGGAAATCTCATTCTTCAGACCTCGTTCATCCCGCGTCACTGGATGCACTGTGCAGCATTGTGATTTGTCCAACACCTGAATGGTCCCAACACTTTTATGTTGCTGCTCCTGATACGTCCATCATTATTTGTCCTATATTCTAATATGCCAAACATTCTCCTTTGCCAATCAGAAGTTGTCCAGTTCATGACTTTCCCCATGTCCTAATTTATCAACAATTTTAATTTGCCAGTTTTGATAGGCCCGATATCATTTTGTCCTTCAATCTACATCTTGATCTACCAATCCCAATGCGTCCTGATTGATACGTCCAACATCCTGATTTGTTCTTCGTTCTGGTATGTATTAAAACCCTGATTTGTCCTTTGTCATTCTGATATGTCCAACATCCTGAATGTCCTTCGTTCTGGTATGTCTAACATCCTGATTTGTCCTGCACTCTGGTATGTCCAACATCCTGATTTGTCCTGCACTCTGGTATGTCCAACATCCTGATTTGTGCTTCATTCTAGTATGTCCAACATCCTGATTTGTCCTCCATTCTTTCTGGTATGTCCAACATCCTGATTTGTCCTCCATTGTGATATGTCCAACATCCTGATTTGTCCTCCATTCTGGTATGTCCACACATCCTGATTTGTCCTTCGTTCTGGTATGTCCAACATCCTGATTTGTCCTCCATTCTGATATGTTCAACATCCTGATTTGTCCTTCATTCTGGTATGTCCCAACATCCTGATTTGTCCTCCATTCTGGTATGTCCAACATCCTGATTCGTCCTCCATTCTGGTATGTCCAACATCCTGATTTGTCCTTCATTCTGATATGTCCAACATCCTGATTTGTCCTTCATTCTGGTATGTCCCAACATCCTGATTTGTCCTCCATTCTGGTATGTCCAACATCCTGATTTGTCCTTCATTCTGGTATTTCTAACATCCTGATTGGTCCTCCATTCTGGTATGTCCCATCATCCTGATTTGTCCTCCATTCTGATATGTCCAATACCTGATTTGTCCTCCATCTGGTATGTCCAACATCCTGAATTGTCCTGGATTCTGGTATGTCCAACATCCAGATTTGTCCTTCGTTCTGGTATGTCTAACATCCTGATTTCTCCTCCATTCCGATATGTCCAACGTCCTGATTTGTCCTCCATTCTGATACGTCCAACATCCTGAATTGTCCTCCATTCTGGTATGTCCAACACCTGATTTGTTCTCCTTTCTCGTATGTCTAACATCCTGATTTGTCCTTCATTATGATATGTCCAACATCCTGATTCGTCCTTCCTTCTTATAAGTCCAACATCCTGATTTGTCCTGTATTCTGGTATGTCCAATATCCTGATTTGTCGTCCATTCTAGTATGTCCCAAACATCCTGATTTGTCCTTCATTCTGATATGTCCAACATCCTGAATTTGTCCTCCATTCTGGTATGTCTAAACATCCCCATTTGTTCCCGATTCTGATATGTCCAACATCCTGATTTGTCCTTCATTCTGATATGTCTAACATCTTGATTTGTCCTGTATTCTGGTATGTCCAACATCCATGATTTGTCCTCCATTCTGGTATGTCTAACAACATCCTGATTTGTCCCTGCATTCTGGTATGTCCCAACATCTGATTTCTCCTGCATTCTGATATGTCCAACATCTTGATTTGTCCTGCATTCTGATATGTCCAACATCCTGATTTGTCCTCCATTCTGATATTTCTAACATCCTGATTTGTCCTGCATTCCGGTATGTCCCACATCTAGATTTTCCTGCATTCTGGTATGTCCAACATCCTGATTTGTCCAACATTCTGATATGTCCAAACATCCATTTTGTCCTTCATTCTGGTGTGTTCCAACATTCTGATTTGTCCTCCATTCTGGTATGTCTAACATCCTGATTTGTCCTTCATTCTGATATGTCCAACATCCTGATGTGTCTTTTATTCTGATATGTCCAACATCCTGATTTGTCCTCCCATTCTGTTATGTCCAACATCCTGATTTGTCCCCAATTCTGGTATTTCCAACATCCTGATTTGTCCTCATTCTGGTATGTCCCATCATCCTGATTTGTCCTCCATTCTGATATGTCCAACATCCTGATTTGTTCTTCGTTCTGGTGTGTCTGACATCCTGATTTGTCCTCCATTCTGATATGTCCAATACCTGATTTGTCCTCCATTCTGGTATGTCCAACATCCTGAATTGTCCTGGATTCTGGTATGTCCAACATCCAGATTTGTCCTTCGTTCTGGTATGTCTAACATCCTGATTTCTCCTTCATTCTGATATGTCCAACGTCCTGATTTGTCCTCCATTCTGATACGTCCAACATCCTGAATTGTCCTCCATTCTGGTATGTCCAACATCCTGATTTGTCCTCCTTTCTCGTATGTCTAACATCCTGATTTGTCCTTCATTATGATATGTCCAACATCCTGATTCGTCCTTCATTCTTATAAGTCCAACATCCTGATTTGTCCTGTATTCTGGTATGTCCAACATCCTGATTTGTCGTCCATTCTAGTATGTCCCAACATCCTGATTTGTCCTTCATTCTGATATGTCCAACATCCTGAATTGTCCTCCATTCTGGTATGTCTAACATCCCATTTGTTCCTCCTGATTCTGATATGTCCAACATCCTGATTTGTCCTTCATTCTGATATGTCCAACATCTTGATTTGTCCTGTATTCTGGTATGTCCAACATCATGATTTGTCCCTCCATTCTGATATTTCTAACATCCTGATTTGTCCTGCATTCCGGTATGTCCCAACATCTAGATTTTTCCTGCATTCTGGTATGTCCAACATCCTGATTTGTCCAACATTCTGATATGTCCAAACATCCAGATTTGTCCTTCATTCTGATGTGTTCCAACATTCTGATTTGTCCTCCATTCTGGTATGTCTAACATCCTGATTTGTCCTTTATTCTGATATGTCCAACATCCTGATGTGTCCTTTATTCTGATATGTCCAACATCCTGATTTGTCCTCCATTCTGTTATGTCCAACATCCTGATTTGTCCCCAATTCTGATATGTCCACCATCCTGATTTGTCCTGCATTCTGATATCTCCAACATCCTGATTTGTCCTCCACTCTGGTATGTCCCAACATCCTGATTTGTCCTTCATTCTGATATGTCCAGCATCCTGAATTGTCCTCCATTCTGGTATGTCCAACATCCAGATTGTCCTTTATTCTGGTATGTATGTCCAACATCCTGATTTGTGCTTCATTCTGGTATGTCCAAACATCCTGATTTCTCCTCCATTCTGATATGTCCAACATCCTGATTAATTTTGTCCTCCATTCTGATATGTCCAACATCCTGATTGTCCTCCATTCTGGAATGTCCAACATCCTGATTTCTCCTTCATTCTGGTATGTCAAACATCCTGAATTGTCCTCCATTCTGGTATATGTCCAACATCCTGATTTGTCCTCCATTCTGGTATGTCCAACATCCTGATTTGTCCTCAATTCTGGTATGTCTAACATCCTGATTTGTCCTCCATTCTGATATGTGTAACATCCTGAATTGTCCTCCATTCTGGTATGTCCAACACCTGATTTGTCCTCCTTCTCGTATGTCTAACATCCTGATTTGTCCTTCATTCTGATATGTCCAACGTTCCGATTCGTCCTTCATTCTGATATGTCCAACATCCTGATTTATCCTCCATTCTGGTATGTCGAACATCCTGATTTGTCCTCCATTCTGGTATGTCCAACATCCTGATTTGTCCTTTATTCTGGTATGTCCAACATCCTGATTTGTCCTTCATTCTGGTATGTCCAACACCTGATTTCTCCTCCATTCTGATATGTCTAATATTCTGATTTGTCCTCCATTCTGTTATGTCTGCATTCTGATATGTCCAACATCCTGATTTGTCCTGCATTCTGATATGTCCAACATCCTGATTTGTCCTCCATTCTGGTATGTCCAAACATCCTGATTTCTCCTTCATTCTGATATGTCCAACATCCTGATTTGTCCCTCCATTCTGATGTGTCCAACATCCTGATTTGTCCTTCATTCTGGTATGTCCAACATCCTGATTTGTCCTGCATTCTGATATGTCCAACATCCTGATTTGTCCTCCATTCTGGTATGTCCCAACATCCTGATTTCCTCCTTCATTCTGATATGTCCAACATCCGGATTTCTCCTCCATTCTGATATGTCCAACATCCTGATTTGTCCTCATTTCTGATATGTCCAACATCCTGATTTGTCCTGCATTCTGATATGTCCAACATCCTGATTTGTCCTTCATTCTGATATGTCCAACATCCTGATTTGTCCTCCATTCTGATTTGTCCAACATCCTGATTTGTCCTGCATTCTGATATGTCCAATTTCTCCTCCATTCGTCCAACATCCTGATTTGTCCTTCATTCTGATATGTGTCCAACATCCTGATTTGTCCTGCATTCTGATATGTCCAACATCCTGATTTGTCCTTCATTCTGGTATATGTGTCAACATCCTGATTTGTCCGCCATTCTTGTATGTCCCAACATCATGATTTTTCCTTCATTCTGATATATCCAATATCCTGATTTGTGTCCTTCATTTTGGTATGTGTCAACATACTGATTTGTCCTTCATTTCTGATATGTCCCAACATCCTGATTTTTCCTTCATTCTGATATGTCCCAACATCCTGATTTATCCTTCATTCTGATATGTCCCAACATCCTGATGTGTCAATTCTAATATGTGCCAACATCCTGATCTGTCCTCCATTCTAATATGTGCCAACATCCTGATTTGTCCTCCATTCTAATGTATCAACATCAAACGTCCCACCACTCCCCTTTTCTGATTTGTTCCATTAGACATAGTAGGGCGTCACAGGTAGCAGGGTGAAGGCTGGACCCTCTCGAACAAACGGAACGTCAATACGTGTGACACTTTTCCCAACAACAAAGAGAGACGATGTTGGACAAATCAGGAACTCTCATACGTCAACCCAAATAAAGGAGACGAATCATGATGTTGGAACAATACAAGGCTGTAGTCAGAGTCCCTATCTGTCCATGGAAACAGATCATGCTGGATAAATGAGGATGCAACATATATCAGCTCTGTCGTTGACGACTCACCGATTCCGTCGGGACATGCCACCCACTGCTTTCAGCAGTGCTACCGCAAGCACCGTTGGTCTCGGTGAAGTCATCAAAGCAGCAGAACCAGAGATCGGCGTTCCCGTGTTGTCTGTCTGACGGGGAGACACACATTTACCGTTTGCATACAGGCGCACCATCCTTCTCTCGGGCTAGACGCTGTCCGATGTTACAAAGGACAAAGGTGTTCGGGTGGTGGGGAGAGGGGATGTGGGTGAGAGAAGAGTGGGTGGGTGGAGGGGAACAATGGCGCTGATAGCTGCCTCCCCGCTGGTCTGTCTGCTGCATAACGGAGAGATGGTGATATGCACAGAGCTGTCCACTCCATCGTGTCAGGCCAGCTCTCTCTCTCTCTGCCTTACTCTTCCCTGCCCTCGACACTACCTTGTGGCAAGGGAGTTGTGGCGTTTCATGTGGTCAAACCGATCGTTGGCTTCTTCTCTGTGACGAGGCTGAGGTTAAGGTAAAAGGTTAAAGTTCCATAACCTAAAGGACGCTGGGGCGGTGAACTCTCAGAGGTTCGTCCTGTCTGGAACATGATGGGTGGGGTGGGGGGGGGGGGGGGGGGGTGGGGGGGGGGCGGCGGAGCCCCTATCTCTCTTTCCTTCGCTTTTATCTTTTCCTGAACTAAATTAGGTACCCATTTACTGCCAAACGTATCGAGCGCGTTATCAAGTCGGAATAAAAATCCGACCCTACAAATGGTTCGAATACACACCCATGGGCGCAGAGTGGGCATGGACCTACGTGCAGCGGCTCGGCGACTTGTGCCTGGTATGTCTCCCGAGTCGGCCTCACGCGGCACAGGACCGTCGCCCGCTCAGCATGAAGACGGTCGCCCGGTAGCCCTGGCAACGGCTTTGGAGGAACCGCCACGAGGACAACGACACCAACATCAACCGCAACCGAACTACACTCCTCAGACGACCGCTCTGCGGTCCTCATGACTTCACACAGGCCTGACGACACCGTCTACTCCGGGTCCCTCCACCCACCCGCAAACACCATCCTCGACTAGACGTGCCAGCCAACGTCGTCTTATCAAGACGAACGTCTCTATGCGGCAATCGCAGCGAAATCATGTCCCTAAGAGCGTAGAGTATGAGGACGTAAAACTCAACCATTCACAATGGTTCGAACTCACGACCGCCATCTCCGCAGGCGAAACGCTCTGACCACCTGATTACGGGCCCCTGTTGCGTCCAGGAGGGATATCGGTAATCCAGTATGGCTCTCTGCTCTCCTGTGGGCAGACTAGGGCTCTGGACTTGCAATTTGTCCATGAGATTTTAAGGAGTCTTCGGAAGCACTTCATCTCCAACGCTTCAATCTTTTCCCCCGAAGTGTGATGCATGGGTCCAGCATTTACAGCCATGCAGGAGGAAAGAGATAACAAGAGCGTTGCTGTTCTTGACCTTGACATAGAAGAGAATGGACATGAGACTATCTTTCCTTCAGAGCAGTCATTTGGACACAAAATCTGTTTGAAAAAGTGGGAACAACTGTCCTTCTGTGAAAGAGTAAAACGTTCTACAAAGTGTTAGTCTAGAAAAAGGTTGACAACTTCATCAAATACACAGTAAATGGTGCTATGGTGCGTCTTCTGTGTCATTAAGTCGGTCATGATTTCACAATGTCCCAAGTTCCTAATACGGACTGTAAATGAAGAATTTTGCAAACTTGCGCCTGAAGACACCCTCTCTCTCTCTCTCTCTCTGTTTCTGTCTACACACACACACACACACACACACACACACACACACACACACACACACACATAAATACATACATATATATATATATATATATATATATATATAATTTCACAGGCAAAATTCTCACTAAAACTCACACCGCGCCTCAATAAAAAACGACATCAACAGGTATATTTTGAATAAAATGAATACTAAAACAAGCTGGACATCTTTATTCACAGGGACGATTTGTATTTTCGAATTTTCGCCACAAGGCTTCATCAGGAATAAAACACTTCATAAAAAGCCCAATGCTTACAACATGATTACTCCTCAGCAGTTACAACTATCTTTTCACACACACACACACACACACACACACACACACACACACACACACACACACACACAGGGGGTGGGGGGAGGAAGGGAGAGGGAGGGAGGGAGAGAGAGAGATAGAAAGAGGAGTGGAGTGGATGAATAGAAGAAGGGGGAGGGGGTATGGATAGAAAGAGAGACAGAGAGGATGTATGTGGCACTGTGAGTCTGTTGAAAAGCTGACACAGGTACGGTGGGAAGGGGAGGGGGGTGGAATTGGTGGGAGGAAGTACAGAGAAGAAGGGGGGGGGGGGGGGGGGGGGGGTAATGGGGGGCGGGGTAAGAGGAAAACCGAGGTATGTCTAATTCCAGGCTTATGGACACGTATTGCATGGCCCAGCCCATATCAACGTAACATACGATAGGTGCGGATCGGACGGGTAGGGGCTTGGGACACACACACACACACACACACACACACACACACACACACACACGCGCGCGCGCGCGCGCTCACGCACGCACGCATGCAAAGTGGGAAGAGGGGATGATGAAGTATGTAGTAATAGGGAGAAGTGCGGGGGTGGGGTGATGTGAGGCGGGGTGGGGGGGGGGGTACGTAGTGGGATGAAATGAAGGATAGGCTCCGAAGGAAAAGCGAGGCAGCGCAATTTGAAAACAATGAAACAAAGGGGGAGGGGTGTTTTCTAGGGGTGGGGTGGAGGTGGGGGATCGAAGGAAAAGAGATAGAGGAAGAGAGAGAGAGAGTGAGAGGTAGGAGAGAGAGAGAGAGAGAGAGAGAGAGAGAGAGAGAGAGAGAGAGAGAGAGATGGAAGAATAATTAAGTGAGGAATACATCATTAGAAGGTAGGGGAGGGTATGCACAGTTGAGGGGGGGAGGGGGGGGGGGGGGCAGAAGAAGGAATCCAGCAAGGAGGTGGGGGGTGGTGGTGGTTATAAACTAAACATTAACAACCAGATAAAACGTATCACAAACCACCATTGTAGAATATAACTGACACATTTTCAAATCCCTATGATAAAACAAGCTTCATAACATGGCAATCTGGAATTAAATAGATAACTGTAGACCTAGTGAAGCTAAGAAAACGTAGCATGAATTTTGTAAATGCCTGCTACCATTGTGTGACATACTATCACTGTATGTATGTAAAATATAATTAACATATTTCAAAATCCCTGTGATTGAGCAAGCTTCATAACATGGCAATCCGAAATCAAATATGTAACGTAAAGACATAGCGAAACTAAGAAAATGAATGTACAATTGACATAGCATGGCACCATAGTCAAATGTATATAACATGTCTTAAAATCCCTTGATTGAGCAAGATCCATAACATGGCAATCTGAAATTAAACAGATGACGTTAAGACCTAGTGAAACCAAGAAAATGTAGTATACATGTAGTAAGTGACCTACAATCCAGCATCTCTTATGCCCAACAGAAAACCTTTATTAATATACGTACCTATGTTATTACAGCTCCATACATCAACAGACACACACATAAGGTGAAGAAGAAGAAAAAGGAGGAGAAAGAGGAATAGAAGGGGGAGTAGAAGAAGAAAAAGGAGAGAGAGGGAGAGAAAGAGAGAGAGGAGAGAGAGAGAGAGAGAGAGAGAGAGAGAGAGAGATAGATGCGTGCGTGCGAGTGCGTGCGTGTGTGTGTGTGTGTGTGTGTGTGTGTGTGTGTGTGTGTGTGTGTGTGTGTGTGTGTGTGTGTGTGTGTGTGTGTGAAAAACAGATTGTTGTAACTGCTGAGGAGTAATCATGTTGTAAGCATTGGGCTTTTTATGAAGTGTTTTATTCCTGATGAAGCCCTTGTGGCGAAAACTCGAAAATACAAATCGTCCCTGTGTGTAAAGATGTCCAACGTGTGTTTTTTAGTATTCTTTCTTTCTTTCTTTCCTTCTTTCTTTCTGTCTGTCTGTCTATCTAGCTATCTATATCTTAAAAGCAATGGTAATAATTTTAATGAAAATTCAGTCCAGTTATGGTATGTGTGTGATTACACCCCTCCCTGAGGAAGCTTTCAATTAAAGGCGAAATCTTGGAAGATATGAATATTTGTGGAGTGGGAATGAAAGTGCGGATTTTTTATTATTTCTTGGGTTTTTAACTAATGACTACATCCACCACTTTACATCCTTGAGCGGTGCCCAGCAGTCAACAGGCTTTACTTCATATATTGTCCCTTACATTTTATACTGTTTGCGTAATGTTTTTAGTTTTCAACACTTTTTTTCCTCTCCAAACTTTCGTTTTGTTTAACTCTACTACCTTTCGCTGGCTGCTTTGGGGGTGCTGTTGCATTCTTTTTTGAACCCTTGGTGGTCGGAACACCACAGAATTATGGACTGTGGTGTGTCTCTATCTGACGCCAAGAGCACAGACACAATCAGCCGTGTCTCCCTGATGAGTCCGATCCAGCGGACGAAAGGCTTCGGAGCAGGCGACACATATATAGATCTGTCTTCGGGAGGGATTGCGATAGTTTCCTCAGGCAGCTAGTGAAGGGGTTTTCATATTTATGATATACATTTCCCATTTATTTCATCTTCAATTTTTTTTTTCCCCTCTCAATTTCTAATCTTTGCCAATCATTACTATAATGATGGAAGAATTGTTAACCTGCACTTGTTTTCCCCCACTACTTAATTGTTGTTCAGCATATATATATATATATATATATATATATATATATATATATATATATATGTACGGCGGAGTCAACATACCACAAAAACTGTACTGCAGCTTCCTATAGGTACAAATCCGTCTGATTCAAGCAGCATGAATGATCCTGTAACGTGGAAGATTAGATCACTTGCACTAGCACATTTAGGTACATGCATAGATTTTCCAGACGCAACAGCTGATGTTCCTGTTTCAGCAAACCCGTCCTGTGTGAATTCCATGATTGCGTTTTGCAAAACTTTAGTTTGACAGAAGGCGTGTGTGTGTGTGTGTGTATGTGTGTGTGTGTGTGTATGTGCGCGCGCGTGTGTGTGTGTGTGTGTGCGCGTGCGTGTGTGTGTTCTTTAGTTGTGTGCACGGTTGCGGGAGAGGGAGAGTACTGAGCAGGGAGAGTACGAAGAAGGTGAAATGTCGAACAGGAGGGAGTATAGAACAACGGAAGTCCGTACGTTCCTCAACGCGAATGAAGCGTTTTGATGAGTATCTGGACACTTTTGCGACAAGAATTAGTGCTATCGGCACGTAGCGATGATCATTATTGAGACGTACAGCATTGTAGATTGATGCGTAGCGACACTGAACAGAAGATTCTGGGCACACACACACACAAAGTATTACCAAGACGTAGCGCTGTGAAGACGTGACAAAATAAAAACAGAGCAACACTATCGACTCCATGCGCTGTTGAACGTGGTGATAACGACAGGCAGCGCTACAGACACGTGGCCACGAGGAACCCATTCTCAGGGGTCAATGAAACCTCGGAGCCAACACGCCAGGCTTCCCTGTTTCCGGGTCTGCCCCCAGTCCACGTTCTTCGGAAAGGCGTTACCATGACGTTCAGACCGCTGACACAGGACGCGCGCGTCATCATCTTCACCATCATCATCTGGAGGGGGTGCTGAAATTTATGGACGTTTGCCGTTGAAGCAGTCGGTCACGCCGTCCTCGAGCCGGGCGAGCAGGTCAGTGCCGCCCCAGCAAATCACACGGGACGACAGGTCGCCATTAGCATGTCGCATCTACATCCTCTGCACGATGCTTCCTCCGGCCACGACCAGACAAGGAGGGACAGAGAGAGAGAGAGAGAGAGAGGGGGGGGGGGGGGGGAGAGAATCATGATGCAGTTTCAGCTTCATCCTTTCCCCAAGACCTAGCAGGAGCAAACGTTAAGAAAGAAAAAAAAAAAAGGAACGAAATAATGAAACAACAATAAATAACACGAATGAAAAGGCAGCTAAATACCCTCTTGTGCCCAGATAATGAGACGCAATCGCCCGGTGATGACAACTGAAAGGACCCGCTTTTCCTCCGCTGACGTTCGCGGAAAGCAGGCGAGCTTCACGTTTCTCCCAGTTATTATTTGTTTATGGGGGTAAATTCTGCAGCTTTCGTAATCAGCGGCCATTTTTTTTTTTCCTTTTAGTTTCTGAGGGTCTGGGCAAGGGGAAGGGATGGAGCGACAGTGGGAGGGAGGGAAGGAGGGAGGGAAAGGGGTGGGGGCGTGATGGAGGGTGAAACGTCTCGTAAGAAAACGTGCGGCATTGTTCCGACATACGGCGGGTGTGTTTCATGATCGGAACCCATTGGAACCTCTGTCTGATTCGCTTCCGGTGCGGGGCTTCGCTGGCGAAAGGTAAGATTTCAAAACATTCTCCTTTTCATTTTTCTTTTTTTTGTGTGCACAAAATTACACATTTAAATCCATTTTTCACACACACACACACACACACACACACACACACACACACACACACACACACACACACACACACAGTGTTTCATCTAATCAAATAATAATAATGACAAACGATGATGAATACGCAGATTACCTTATCCAGAAAACTTGTACCGGTGCACAACAACAACAATAATAATAATATGATAATAATAATGATGATAATAAATACTGATAATGATATTAATAACAAATACTGATAATGATGATAACATGTACATAGTAAACATAATTTCTAAACTGAACACACAACACCAATATTAAACACATATGTACGTACACACAACAAAATACACCAAACAAACTATACATATAAAAAATAAACAACAGACATACCCGTATACCCGTTTCGCATACGTATGTGCACACCTCCACAGTCAAAGGTGTCACCAATGTACTAAAGTCCATAATGTTTACATGGACATGCAGGGAGCATGTCTATGTTCGTTCCCCCTGGTCTATATTCCCCCAGTTGTATGTTCCCCCAGGCTATTGACGTGTCAAGCTGGTCTGAACTGCAAATGTTACGCACAGCACAGAGGTAATAATAACAAGGATTGAACCCCAGGTAACATATAAAGGGAGGCACCTGATCCCGCATTAAAGTCTCACATATACATAGGCAATGCGCTGCAAGGTTACCTCCTCATTGCCAAGCGAACGAAAGAAATGAGTATAGGATTAACCCAAGATAAAGCGTTTTCCAATCGTGCTATCGTTAAAGAACTTGTTACAAAAAAGGAAACAAAACTCAGTGAACAAAGGCCTGGCGGAAGATACCCTTGGGAGAATATAGACCTGGGGGAATATAGACCTGGGGGAACATAGACCAGGGGGAATATAGACCTGGGGGGACATAGGGTGCCTCCCCACAGCCAGGCCTGTTACCGTGAGAAAGGATGAGCTTGACACTCAGATTTGAAAGCAGCGAATGAGTCAGTGTGGGAGGTCTCAGGCAACCTGTTCCATGTCGCTGGGGACTCGGCTGGGTGGCCGGGAAGGGATCTCTATCCTTAAGGTGTAATTCTCATGGCAGATATCCGGACAGGTCGACCATCAGAAGACGAACGGAGCTGTGGTGATGGAGTACACATTTTGAAGGGAGATGGAGTACACATTTTGAAGGGAGCTGTGGAGATGGAGTACTCATTTTGAAAGGAGTTGTGGTGATGGAGTACACATTTTGAACGGAGATGGAGTACACATTTTGAAGGGAGCTGTAGAGATGGAGTACACACTTTGAAGGGAGCTGTAGAGATGGAGTACACATTTTGAAGGGAGCTGTAGAGATGGAGTACACATTTTGAAGGGAGCTGTGGAGATGGAGTACACATTTTGAAGGGAGATGAAGAACACATTTTGAAGGGAGCTGTGGAGATGGAGTACACATTTTGAAGGGAGATGGAGTACACATTTTGAAGGGAGATGGAGTACACATTTTGAAGGGAACTGTAGAGATGGCGTACACATTTTGAAGGGAGCTGTGGAGATAAAGTACACATTTGAAGGGAGCTGTGGAGATGGAGTACACATTTTGAAGGGAAATATGGAGATGGAGTACACATTTTGAAGCCAGCTGTGGAGATGCAGACATTCTGAAGGGAGCTGTGTAGATGGAGTACACATTTTGAAAGGAGTTGTGGAGATGAAGTACACATTTTGAAGGGAGGTGGAGTACACATTTTGAAGGGAGCGGTGGGGGATGGAGTACACATTTTGAAGGGAGCTGTGGAGATGGAGTACACAATTTGAAGGGAGCTGTGGAGATGGAGTACACATTTTGAAGGGAGCTGTGAAGATGGGAGTGCACATTTTGAAGGGAGCTGTGGAGATGGAGTACACAATTTGAAGGGAGCTGTGGAGATGGAGTACACAATTTGAAGGGAGCTGTGGAGATGGAGTACACATTTTGAAGGGAGCTGTGGAGATGGAGTACACAATTTGAAGGGAGCTGTGGAGATGGAGTACACATTTTGAAGGGAGTTGTGGAGATGGAGTACACATTTTGAAGGGAGCTGTGGAAATGGAGTACACATTTTGAAGGGAGATGGCGTACACATGTTGAAGGAGCTGTGGCGATGGAGTACACATTTTGAAGAGAGATGGAGTACACGTTTTGAAGGGAGATGGAATACACATTTTGAAGGGAGCTATGAAGATGGGAGTGCACATTTTGAAGGGAGCTGTGAAGATGGAGTACACATTTCTGAAGGGAGCTGTGGAAATGGAGTACACATTTTGAAGGGAGCTGTGAAGATGGAGTACACATTTTGAAGGGAGCTGTGAAGATGGAGTACACATTTGAAGGAAGCTGTGGAAATGGAGTACACATTTTTGAAGGGATCGGGAGCTATGGAGATGAAGTACACATTTTGAAGGGAGCTGTGGAGATGAAGTACACATTTTGAAGGGAGCTATGGAGATGAAGTACACATTTGAAGGGAGCTATGGAGATGAAGTACAAATTTTGAAGGGAGCTGTGGAGATGGATTACACGTTTTGAAGGGAGCAGTGGTGATGGAGTACACATTTTGAAGGGAGCAGTGGAGATGAGTACACATTTTTGAAGAGAGCTGTGGAGATGGGAGTACACATGTTGAAGGGAGTTGTGGAGATGGAGTACAAATTTTGAAGGGAGATGGAATACACATTTTGAAGGAGAGATGGAGTACACATTTTGAAGGGAGATGGAGTATACATTTTGGAGGGAGCTGTGGTAATGGAGTACACATTTTGAATGGAGATGGAGTACACATTTTGAAGGCAGCGGCGGTGGAGATGAAGTACACATTTTGAAGGGAGCGGTGGAGATGGAGTACACATTTTGAAGGGAGCTGTAGAGATGGAGTACACGTTTTGAAGGGAGTTGTGGAATGGCGTACACATTTTGAAGGGAGCTGTGGAGATGGCGTACACATTTTGAAGGGAGCTGTAGTGATGGAGTACACATCTTGAATGGAGCTGTGGAGATGGAGTACACATTTTGAAGGGAGATGGAGTACACATTTAGAGGGAGATGTGGTGATAGAGTACACATTTTGAAGGGAGCTGTGGAGATGGAGTACACATTTTGAAGGGAGCTGTGGAGATGGAGTACACATTTTGAAGGCAGCTGTGGGAGAGATGGAGTACACATTTTGAAAGGAGCTGTGGTGATGGCGTACACATTTTTGAAGGGAGCTATGGAAATGGAGTACACATTTTGAAGGGAGCTATGGAGATGAAGTATACATTTTAAAGGGAGCTATGGAGATGAAGTACACATTTTTTTTTTGAAGGGAGCCATGGAGATGAAGTATACATTTTGAAGGGAGCTGTGGAAATGGAGTACACATTTTGAAGGGAGCTGTGGAAATGGAGTACACATTTTGAAGGGAGATGGAGTACACATTTTGAAGGGAGCTGTGGAGATGGAGTACACATTTTGAAGGGAGGTATGGAGATGAAGTACACATTTTGAAGGGAGCTGTGGAGATGGAGTACACGTCTTGAAGGGAGATGGAGTACACATTTTGAAG
>JADBJO010000555.1:247482-274982 GCA_016801955.1 Conus betulinus | reverse complement strand
GTGACGTCAGAGAGGATTCTGCTCTACTCCTCAAACATCATCCACAAAAGAGCTTTCCCTTACTGACGTATACGCGTTGTTTTACATAGGTAATGAGCTGCTTCATAACTAGCTACGTCGCATGCATCATACCTTCTTTCCCTGTCACGAAAGGTCGCCTCCAAGCCCCTCAGCTGAGCAATCCCCGCACTGCCGTTGAGTCGCTTCGGCAGTGTGTTCAGGAGGGGGGTGTCTGTGCTGATCCAAACGTACAGCAGGGCACCCCTGGCTGTGACGGCATCT
The DNA here is from genome assembly GCA_016801955.1 of Conus betulinus. Taxonomy (NCBI): domain Eukaryota; kingdom Metazoa; phylum Mollusca; class Gastropoda; order Neogastropoda; family Conidae; genus Conus; species Conus betulinus. The sequence goes on along the minus strand of JADBJO010000555.1, from coordinate 274,700 downwards.
ACGTGGTGACCCAGATGACGTGTCTCTCCTGTCAGCAAGTCACGCTTCTGACTCGTCTTCCTGCCAATCAGTCCACGTGACGGTTTCTGAACCACGGGTAATAATATGGCAATAATAGTAATAATAATAATGATAATAATAATGATAACAACAATGGTGATGATGATGAACGAATATATCATGAAATTATTTACGTTTAGTACTCTGGCCTTTAACGACAACTTTCATATTGTTTGTACTGAAAATGAAGGGGATTTTAAACGAAACAAAGTTGAATTAGAAAACATAGAGTTTCAATCCCGTCTACATTTTTCATCCCTATCTCGTCCTTCAAAATTATTAACGTACACGTCAGGCTAACTGACCCGCCAAATTCTGTCAGCCGCCATGTGATTGGTGGAATGACCCGTCGGAATTCATCTGTTGATAAAAGCATGGTACTGTCCGTCACCTAGTCCGCCCATATACACCTACCTCAATCTTTTTCCGTTCCCACCACAACCCCCACCCCCGACACACACACACACACACACACACACACACACACACACACCCGTAACGCACGCGCGACACACACACACACACACACACACACACACACACACACACACGCACACACACACACACACACACACACACACACACACGCACAGACACACACACGCACAGACACACACATACATACACACACCGTAACGCACGCGCGAGTGAACGCACAGCTCCGCCTACACCCCCTCCCTCCTCTACACACACATACACGTTTCTAAGCGGATGACGCACCAGTTTTGGAAGGTATAAAATCCCGGATCCATACTTTAAGTATCCTCGAAGGCAGGTGGAGTGTGGGATGTGGAGTGTGTGTGTGTGTGTGTGTGTGTGTGTGTGTGTGTGTGTGTCTTGTGCGTGCGTGTGTGTGTGTGTGGTGTGTGTGTGTGTGTGTGTGTGTGTGTGTGTGTGTGTGTGTGTGCGTGCGTGCGTGCGTGTGTGTGTGTGTGTGTGTGTGTGTGTGTTGTGCGCGCGTGCGTGCGTGCGTGCGTGCGTGCGTGCTGTGTGTGTGTGTGTGTGTGTGTGTGTGTGTGTGTGTGTGTGTGTGTGCGTGCGTGCGTGCTGTGTGTGTGTGTGTGTGTGTGTACTCTTCGCTCTTCTCGTTAGATCTAATTTGCGACCCTGAACCCATTGATTCCAAAGGAAATGATAAATCAAGGTCATGTCGAGGGCGGCTGGCAATGCTAAATGTGGTGTAGTGAAATCCACTTTGTTGGTGGACAGGAATGCATGCCGACATAAAAGATAAAGGTGGCGCTGTGTTATGGCGATGGGCCATACGCGGGAGAGAGCAGCCTCGATTTCACACTGGAACGCGCTGAAATGATGATTGTAAGCGGTACACACACACACACACACACACGCACTGGGGATTCTCCTTCTCCCAGGTGCAAGGACAGCTCACATTTCGCAGTTCACGTGCGAAGCGAAAGACGGCCGGGTGAGGATTGTGCACAAAGTCAAGTCGGTACAATGTCTCAGTCTGTGTCACTTGACATGCAGCAGTCCTTCCCCATTGCTGGATTCATCGCTCAAAAGCTGAAGAAACGTCCAAGTCTCGTAAAACCGACGGCTCTAAACAATTTTTTTTTTTTAAAGACAGTAGGAAAAAAATATGGCCGACAGTCTGAGAGATACACAGTTCTCAACGACTTTACATGACATGAGAGACAATTTAGTCTGTCTCCTTTATTCCAAAGTTCGACTTGATGTATCTTACAGATTTCGTTGTGGATTCATGCACATCTTCACACGCATCTCCATTGTTCTTACCTACCCACAAGTTTCGTACATTTGCGATGAAGCAATCTCATCGGGATTGGAACTGTTATTGGGATAGTTGTCGTACTCATATGAAATACTCATTTGCCCTACAGATTCCAACACGTCATAATATACCTGTACTTTAGGCGGGTCAACAGCTGTCGGGGATAGCGTGTGATGATTTTATCAACAGTGTGTACTTAAATCCTGTGAAAAGTTCTTACGACACACACGAAGCACACAACTGGATCACTATTCTTCAGCAGTGCATGTCAATGACTGAAAAGTGCAAGGATTCCGAGTTTGTCTGGTGCGGAGACTTGAACGCCTGAACATCTGATGCCTTTTCTGCACAGCAGGATACAGCGAAATTCCCCGATCCCCTCTTGACGTCCCTGCAGTGGCTCTGATACTTACAATCCCTTAATGTTGTTCTCATGACACGGTGATTAATCACTATGGTCAGAAATCACAATGTTGATGTTGATGTTCTAGTTTGCATATTTCAAACGGTGTTCGTGAAAGATGGCCCTTTCACTAGCTTATTTCCGTCTTGACATAATGTCATTGATTGTTTCATCCTCTTTGCATTATGTTCTTTTCGCCATCAACTTTTCGTACAGAAAGAAAAAGTTCATTCAAAATACCTGTTTGTCAAATGCATTGTGATGTATGACCAGGAAACGTGTCCGTTTCACTAATATATTTCCCTCTTGACATGGTGTCACTGATCATTTCATCTCTTTCAGGGTTCATTGCCTAAGAGCATCCCAAAATTCCAAACTTTTCCCAAAAACTTTCAAAACCACTTTCTGGATTTTTCAAAGACCTTTAAACGGCCTTAAAACTGACATTAAGTAGATAAAAGGGACACGTAAATAAGCACAAACACACACGACAGACAGATTACCTTTTAATAGAACAGTTTCTCGTTATCACACCAATCTTCTGGCCTTATCACTGTCTGTTCACAATGACCCAAAGAAAATGTAGACTATTATATTTCTTTTTTTCCAGCCACAATGCACTGCCGTTGTTTGAAAAATGAATCATTAGATTCTGTCCTAGATGTCATTAGAGTTACAACTGTCAATTCCAAAGGCAGTCAATGTGTTGTAGTGGACCACAAGTTCATTTAAATTAAATGCAAAAGAACTGATACACACTTATTTCAAACATGGGTAGCAGAATTTCTTGCTCTACTTTCCTTCAGTTTTTTTCAGCAATGACCTTGTCTAACTCATTCACAGCCACATGTTTTTCCTTTTTTTTTTTTTTTTTTTTTTTTTTTTAATCGGCAAAAACGTCACCTGAACAACGTAAAAAAACAAGAAGGTTGAGGTATGGCTGGTGGGAGAGCGTTTGGATAGCTCGGCTGACTACTGAAACACAAGGTTCACCAAAAATCTTCGTCTCATTTTACTTCCTGTGGCTAAGAGAATGTGACCTGTGATCCCGCGCGATGAACGCTTCACCCATCGATCCTGTATCAATGTTTTTTCTGTATGCTGCACAGTACGCATACTGCTTGTTGCCAGCATTTTTCCGCAGCCATCGTTTATAACACAGATTTTTGAGCCAAAGCTCGCTGAAAACGCATAGGCCGGCATTTTCATTTCTCAGAGAGACCCGGATATTCCAAGGGAAGTAACTTGCATTTAGCTAGAAATCGAAAGTTCGTTTCTGCTCACTTTGCTGCGGTTCATTCATTCGATCGCATTTATTTTATTTTACAGTTATTTCCTCTTATATATTAAAATTTCATGGTCCCCTTTTTTTTCGAAGTGGATTTCTTATATCGGTGACATAAATCCAAATTCACAAACTTTCCCTAACCATATTCATGTTTTCTTATTTTTCAAAGACTTTCCAGGGCCTGGAAAATAAAATCCTTTTTCCCCAAACCTTCCCAAACTTTCCCAAACGCTATGAACCCTGTCTTTGCACTCTCTTTTATTATTTTTTTTTCTGTCCATCTTCTGTGCCACCTCAGTGGCATTGCACCCAAGCCGCTCATTCCGACAACCTGTCCACAGCCAAATCTGGTCAGTCCCACAGCAGCCCCGGCACCGGCAATCCACAAGGAGCAATTTATGTCAAGTCTTCAAGAGGTAACCCACCTGAGGAGACACTGCACTGCTGCCGAGTCACTTCGGTGGTGTTCAGTGGCGCCTGTTCTGATCTAACATACGCAGGACACCACCTACTAAGCCGCCTACTGACGACAATAACTGCTTTGTCGCGGAGCCGGCGTGAGTGAGCTCTCACTCCGGAGGGCGCCACCACTTCCGTCCAACGACAGCCCCCATGGACTCGCCGATACCGGTAACCCCGACAAACTAAACCAAGGCCACAGACATAGAAAGGATATTGAAAGTGAATTCACCATGACAGAAGGGCATGAAGGGCCACAGAATTTGAGACTTTTTTCTTATGCTGATCGATAAGAATGAGGATGATTTAAGATGATGCTACGGATTTCCATTTCGGTCTGAGACTGCATGACAGGGCTGTACTCTACGCTTCCTTTCATAATATATCCCGGCGTCAACCAGGCCCGAGAGATACAGGCACCTGCAGTGTTGGTGAGGAAATTTGAGCAACACTCTCAGAGACGCATCCATTGAGTGGATGAAACTCGACAGTGTGGTCCCAGTCTTCCCAACTGAGCCCGTAGCAAACTCAGCTCTGGGTACAAGCCGGTCGGGGCAGAAAAATCCCACATGACTGATGGAAACCGAAGCCGTGACCTCCCAGCCGGGAGTCCGCGACGCTAACCACTTCGCCATGGTGGCTGGTAGGGACACAGAATTATTGAAGCCTGAGCCCACCCTCTCCCTCCGCCGTCTAAGCCATCCCCGAACAGAGTCTGGTAATTATTTACCACTTGATGAACAGAATCCTGTGCATCGAATTCTGCCATTTCCCTCTACAGTAGTACTATTAAGGGCTGTCTTCACCCGTTGTTTCCTAGATCACTTAAAAGCCCAGAAAGACATTTTCTTTTTCCTGCAAATATGAAGTCAACAGCTGTTCACGAATTGAAAACAAAAATCAGCATTGTAATTTAACCCTTTTCGTTTCCAGTGTGCATGACAGCAAAGATGGTCGGCGTTCATGCTGCATTTCTGCACACCGTCACGAATGATGCTATCCGTGAAATCGAAAAGCTTTTTTTCTTCTTTTTTTTTTTTTACTGTGGGGAGAAGAGAAAACCATGCCCGGGGTCTGTAAACTACGATCATGTTTACTTCCTTTCACACAAAGGAGCGACAGAACTGGCCCAGAAATGTTAAAGCTGCAAGCAGCTACGGAGAGTGACTGAAAAATCCTCTGGACTTCACAAGGGTTTGGATTCAAGATTAAGGACTTTGTTTAGTCGTTATATATCACCATTATTATTATTGTTGTAGCCCAGTCGACCACACAGAGCCTTTTTGGGGTTTTTTGAACTGATATGGAAAAAAGGGTCACATCCTGATAAAAAAAAAAAAAGTTCACGTCTTGAGAGAGGCTACAGTCTGGAAAGGCAGCGAACAACCAAGACAATGGACATTCCGGCTTAACTAGTGACATCCTTATGGCGGCTCACACACACACACACACACACACACACACACACACACACACACAGAGAGAGAGAGAGAGAGAGAGAGAGAGAGAGAGAGAGAGCAGAGTCAAAGAGAGTGACAGAAAAGGGGAAATTACTGACACAGAACACTTCCGGAGGGGGGCGGGGCGGGGAGCTGTTGGCACTGAAAGAGCCTCCCCACACATATACACACACACCACCCAACACCCTCCCCCCTCCCCCACCCCACCCCCCAACCTCCCACCCCATCCCCCGGCGTGTCCACGGGGAGGGACTGCAGAACAGCCGGTGCCTAAAGGGTCAACGGAAGGTGCCTAAAGGGTCAACGGAAGGTGCCTAAAGGGTCAACGGAAGGTGCCTAAAGGGTCAACGGAAGGTGCCTAAAGGGTCAACGGAAGGAAGTGATGTGCCGGGGTTTTTGCCGGGGTTTTTTTAACGCAACGATGACAAACTTTGCAAAACTAGCTATTAGGATAGATCTTGGAACTTTGTAGTGTACACTTAAACGACAAACTGGCCGCGTTGCCATGAGACAAGGGGAGTTGATTAGTCAGTCGTGTCAGACCAGCTGGGCTCTCGAGAATCGGAGAATTGCAATTATTCTGTGTACCGAAAGAACACGTTGCTACTTACGGAGCCAGAACAAAGTAATGGCAGGGATTAATCTGAAAAGTGTTCCTTTCCGACTTCCAGCCTTTATGGGAAACCGTTGTCCTGTTTATAGTGAAGATAAAGCGGGCTGTAAAGAGAAAGACCCTCAATCACAAAATAAGTGGCCTGAACTTCGTTTTTGTTTTCCATCTCCGTCTCTGTTATTTAGCGAGGATTCATGCGTTCCTTGACTCTCCTTGATTTTATTTTCAAATCCCACTTCAAAGACCCTTGAAACTCTTCGAATCTAAGGTTTTTTTTTTGCCCCTGGTTCTTAATTTCAGAAGAAATAAAAGTTTACCTTAAAAAAAAAAAAACTGCGTGAGTTTGTGATTGTTTGTGAATAAGTACAGGTTCCGCGATCGATTGAGAAATCAAGAAAGGACGTTGCATCTGTTTGTCTGCCGGAGAAACAAAGGATGCATGGGACCCTGGAAAATATCTACTCTCATCTTGGTTTCCGAAAATTTTAAAAACACGCGGTGACCTTGTTGTTTACGCATGTCTACGTGTACAGTTCGAGACAGTGTGCAAGTGAAAACCAAAACCATACGAGGAAGAAAGTGTATGTTTGTTTGTTTGTTTTTTGTTTTCAACCCAACGTTGTTAGAGAAAGAGCTCTATAGGAAGTGATAACGAACAAGTAGGGTAACTATTACAAGCAGTGTGTCTAGGGGATTTGTGCCCCCTGGGGAGTCTCCTTGGTTGTTCTGTGTACTCTGATCACCTACCTGATCACCGTTAGTGTTTACTATTCTCTGCCTCATTTCAGATTTCCCTTCAATAGGAAGTGGTTAAACCGCGATCCTGAACAGTAAGGCTGCATTCAAGTTACCGAGAGTTGATGAACATGGGGGATGACCTTAACCATCCATGCAAAGGGAGAAAACAGCAGGAAAACTTGACAGCGAGTAGACTGATGGCACCTGTCGCAAGTGTCACCTGTCGCAAGTGTCTTCAACTGGTCATGAGCCATTTCCAGCCTGTTGTGGCTTGCTGCGTTCACTGGAAATAGGAAGACAAGCAGGAGAACATGCTTGTGGAAATAGCTGCATTGCTGCGTTCACTGGAAATAGGAAGACAAGCAGGAGAACATTGCTGCTTCACTGGAAATAGGAAGACAAGCAGGAGAACATTGCTGCGTTCACTGGAAATAGGAAGACAAGCAGGAGAACATTGCTGCTCTCACTGGAAATAGGAAGACAAGCAGGAGAACATGCTGCGTTCACTGAAAATAGGAAGACAAGCAGGAGAAACATTGCTGCTCTCACTGGAAATAGGAAGACAAGCAGGAGAACATTGCTGCGTTCACTGGAAATAGGAAGACAAGCAGGAAAACATTGCTGCGTTCACTGGAAATAGGAAGACAAGCAGGAGAACATTGCTGCGTTCACTGGAAATAGGAAAGCAAGCAGGAGAACATTGCTGCGTTCACTGGAAATAGGAAGGCAAGCAGGAGAACACTGCTGCGTTCACTGGAAATAGAAGACAAGCAGGAGAGCATTTCTGCGTTCATTGGAAATACGAAGACAAGCAGGAGAGCATTGCTGCGTTCATCGGAAATACGAAGACAAGCAGGAGAGCATTGCTGCGTTCACTGGAAATACGAAGACAAGCAGGAGAACATTGCTGCGTTCACTGGAAATAGGAAGACAAACAGGAGAACATTGCTGCGTTCACTGGAAATAGGAAGACAAACAGGAAACATTGCTGCGTTCACTGAAATAGGAAGACAAACAGGAGAACATTGCTGCGTTCACTGGAAATAGGAAGACAAGCAGGAGAACACTGCTGCGTTCACTGGAATATAGGAAGACAAGCAGGAGAACACTGCTGCGTTCACTGGAAATAGGAGGAAGACAAGCAGGAGAACACTGCTGCGTTCACTGGAAATAGGAAGACAAGCAGGAGAACACTGCTGCGTTCACTGGGAAATAGGAAGACAAGCAGGAGAACACTGCTGCATTCACTGGAAATAGGAAGACAAGCAGGAGAACACTGCTGCGTTCACTGGAAATAGGAAGACAAGCAGGAGAACATTGCTGCGTTCACTGGAAATAGGAAGAGAAAAGGAGAACACTGCTGCGTTCACTGGAAATAGGAAGACAAGCAGGAGAACACTGCTGCGTTCACTTGAAATAGGAAGACAAGCAGGAGAACATTGCTGCGTTCACTGGAAATAGGAAGACAAGTAGGAGAACACTGCTGCGTTCATCGGAAATAGGAAGACAAGCAGGAGAACATTGCTGCGTTCACTGGAAATGGGAAGACAAGCAGGAGAACATTGCTGCGTTCACTGGAAATAGGAAGGCAAGCAGGAGAACATTGCTGCGTTCATTGGAAATAGGAAGACAAGCAGGAGAGCATTGCTGCGTTCATCGGAAATACGAAGACAAGCAGGAGAACATTGCTGCGTTCACTGGAAATAGGAAGGCAAGCAGGAGAACATTGCTGCGTTCAATGGAAATAGGAAGACAAGCAGGAGAACATTGCTACGTTCACTGGAAATAGGAAGACAAGCAGGAGAACATTGCTACGTTCATCGGAAATAGGAAGACAAACAGGAGAACATTGCTGCGTTCATCGGAAATAGGAAGATAAACAGGAGAACATTGCTGCGTTCATCGGAAATAGGAAGACAAACAGGAGTACATAGCTGCGTTCACTGGAAACAGGAAGACAAACAGGAGAACATTGCTGCGTATTTTATTAGAACATTAGACGATCGTTACAAGCGTCAAAGACAACTAACGAGCGTAAAGAACGTCATTTTGGAACTTGTGAGCTTGACATAAGCGTTTTGATATTTCTGGATGAATGCGCTTGTGACAGTTTAGGTTTATCTTCGCAGGAAACGCCTCTGTTTAGGGAAAAATCTGAGCTTATGCGGACCTGTTTTGCTTTTAATTTCGTCCCCTTATTTTGTAGTAAACTGTGTCTGGAAATCCTTGAAAAATCCTAAAGGCTATTGAAAGTTCCTTGAAAACTTCTTGAAGTGCAGCTCAAAGTGTGCGTAAACTCAGCTACAGGTATTAACGTATGTGTGGGGTCATGCGATTGTAAACTTGCTCGCAACTGGAACCAGGAAAAAAGCGCTTTACACCTGTTGTTTATGCTCCGGTGTCCCTCGTTTTTTCCTTCTTGCTGTTTGTGCGCGTTGATCCCGGAAGAAAGGAAGCACGTCACACACACACACACACACACACACACACACACACACACACACACACACACACACACACACACGTGCATGCCCGGTCGCGCGCTCACACCCCACACACATACATCCACGCACGCAGCCTCTCTCTCATATAAACACACACGCGCGCGCGTGAGCACACACACACACGCACACACACACACACATACGCGCGCGCGCGCGCGCGCGCGCGCGCGCACGCGCGCGCACACACACACACACACACACACACACACACACACACACGCATGCACGCACACACACAGACGCCGCCCACTCAGACACACAAACACACACACACCTCTGCGCAACTGCAAGTTTACACGGACAGTCTTTGTCATATCCATGTACACAGCGCCCGAACCAAGATGGAAAGAACAAATGGCAGACCCCGCATTTCCTTTCCTTTCCTGTCCACACACACACACACACACACACACACACACACACACACACTCACTCAGTCACACACTTACGCACGCATGCACGCACACGCTCATTCACTCACTCGCTCACTAACTCATTCACTCCCTCACTCACTTACCCGGAGAGAGAGAGACAGACAGACAGACAGACAGACAGAGAGAGAGAGAGAGAGAGAGAGAGAGAGAGAGAGAGAGAGAGAGAGAGAGAGACTCAGTTCATTGTATAAGTCCGTCTCACTTATTGCCTTTTCAGACCTTCTCCTTGCAACCTCTTCACATTATTTCACACACATACATATATACACACTCTCGCGAGCGAGCGAGCGCTCACTCACGTACGCACGTACGCCTGAACACACACACGCGCGCGCGTCAATAGGCACAGCACATTTAAGTTCATACGTAGAATAACTCTTTTCAAACGTTTTGCTTTCAGTTTTAAGAAATCGCGACAATAGCATAATCACGCAGTCTGAGCGCCAAGACTGTGATGGTAAAGAGCTGAGCCGAACGACGTTTGTCAGATGAGATGCTTATCGTCATGTCATTAACAGTTTCAGCACTTCATCAGTGGAAAGCCATGTACACCCAGATCGGGTGTATTTCCGTCCCAAAGCATCCACAAAGATCTGTTTGTAAAACAATATGTGTGTTTTTCATCTTCAAAACCAATATCACACAGCGGACATTCTAAATTGTTTAGATGGACAGAAGCATGTCTCATTATACGGGTACGTATTACAGAGGCGCTAATTCTAAAACTTATTCTTAAAAAATCCCTCGTGTGCTTTATGCTGCAGCTATCAAATGTGACTCAAAACACAGTTGACTGGAAAGGCCGTCAACCGCTAAATCCAGTGCTTCTATGAATGTGAGCGTGCCAGTTGTCACTAAGGCAATCAGTTAGTATGGGCTTGAAGGCGTTTAGGAAACCTCCAATGTTTTCGACGCCTTGATTTTCCCACGGTGGTTGCAGCATCAACAAAAGCAACGGCAGGTTTTCTTCTAAAGGCAAAGAACGTTGGAGGAAAAACCAGGAACAACGCGTTCCTGTTTTTTTTTTTCTCTCTCCATATTCATTGCCTTCAAGTCATACCTGCTGTTGCATTTGTTGATGCTGCGACCACCCTCTTCGCTTTCCTGGTGTTTCCCCCACCCTTCATTGTCTTCAGAATCAACCTTCCATTGGTTTTGTTGATGCTACAACCACCCTGATTTACACGAGGCGGCAGCTTTTTTTAATGTGGCAAAACGCAAATCGGTGTCTGTCCATGCCAACATCGATTGACTGTTTCGATGTCCTCTCTTCACCTGAGACCTTGGTTTAGTTCCGTCGGGGTCACCGGTATCGGCGAGTCCATGGGGCTGTCGTTGGACGGACGTGGTGACGCCCTCTGGAGGGAGAGCTCACTCATACCGGCTCCGCGACTAAGCAATTATTGTCGTCGGTTGGGGGCTTAGTAGGTGGTGTCCTGCGTATGTTAGATCAGAATAGGCGCCACTGAATACACCATCTAAGTGACTCGGTAGCAGTGCAGTGTCTCTTCCGGTGGATTGCCTCTTGACGACTTGACACTGACTGCTCCCCATGGATTGCCCACGGCGGGGCTGACCAGGCTGTGGCTGTGAAAGGGTGTCGGAATGAGCGGCGTGGGTGCAATTCCACTGAGGTGGCACAGAAGTTGGGACAGCAAAAAGAAAAAAAAAATCTGTTTCCCTAACGTAACCAACAAATAACAGCTCTACACACCCCTACAGTCATGAGGCTATGGACTCTAACTTATAAGGATAGCTGCCCAGTTTTCCGAACGAACACTGGCCACGAGCATGTGTTATCGTCACTTTCAAATGAAACACCACTGCATCTTTTGCACTACAATCGTTCCATGTGCTGAACTTTGTTTTGATTTTTCCGTTTCCAGTACCACTGCAGTCTGTTCTTTTCTCTCCTCACAAAATGTGGCAAATGTGCAGCCCGACAGTCCGTCCTGCCATCCACCCTAGCTGTGGGTCTTCGGTGTGCCTTGACGTGAGGGATCTCCGTGTCCAGTCGTGTGTGCCACAGGACAGACGTGTTGTGATCAGAAAGCTCCAGCCATAACTTTTCTGGATGTTGTCGGATGGCGGATGAGTGGAAACCATCAACAGATCTTGAACACGACACATATCAGAAGGGAAGGTAAATATTTCATCATCGCTCTCCCACTTTTCACTTTCTGTTTCAATCCCGTTTGCTCGAAAAGGTCACAAATTACTTCCTGGCATTGCGTGCCACAACAAAACCGTTCAGATGACTGGTCCGCCCTGTTGAGTGACCTGGCACGCCGCCTTCTTGTTGTCTCCTCTTCAGTGAGATCGGCCCATCGCCTACACACAGCTTTTGCTTGCGCACACACCACCGCGTGTGGGCTTCAAACATGACACTCTGACACAATCAGCAGCGCAGTGTGGCGGACAGACAGCCAACAACAATCAGCAGCGTAGTGTGGCAGACAGCCAGCCAACAATCAGCAGCAGCGCAGTGTGGCAGACAGACAGCCAACAATCAGCAGCACAGTGTGGCAGAGAGCCAACAATCAGCAGCGCAGTGTGGCGGACAGCCAACAATCAGCAGCGCAGTGTGGCGGACAGCCAACAATCAGCAGCGCAGTGTGGCGGACAGCCAACAATCAGCAGCGCAGTGTGGCGGACAGACAGCCAACAATCAGCAGCGCAGTGTGGCGGACAGACAGCCAACAATCAGCAGCGCAGTGTGGCAGACAGACAGCCAACAGCAGCGTAGTGTGGCAGACAGACAGCCAACAGCGCAGTGTGGCGGACAGCAACAATCAGCAGCGCAGTGTGGCGGACAGCCAACAATCAGCAGCGCAGCCGGACAGCCAACAATCAGCAGCGCAGTGTGGCGGACAGACAGCCAACAATCAGCAGCGCAGTGTGGCAGACAGCCAGCCAACAATCAGCAGCGCAATGTGTGGCAGCCAGAACAGACAGCCACACAATCAGCAGCGCGCAGTGTGGCAGACAGCCAACCAACAATCAGCAGCGCAAGTGTGCGGCGGACAGCCAACAATCAGCAGCGCAGTGTGGCGGACAGCAGCAGTGTGGCACAATCAGCAGCGCAGTGTGGCAGACAGACAGCCAACAACAATCAGCAGCGCAGTGTGGCGGACAGCCAGCCAACAATCAGCAGCGCAGTGTGGCGGACAGCCAGCAACAATCAGCAGCGCAGTGTGGCGGACAGACAGCAACAATCAGCAGCGCAGTGTGGCGGACAGCAGCCAACAATCAGCAGCGCAGTGTGGCGGACAGCAGCCAACAGCAGCGCAGTGTGGCGGACAGCCAACAATCAGCAGCAACAGCAACAATCAGCAGCGCAGTGTGGCGGACAGACAGCCAACAATCAGCAGCGCAGTGTGGCGGACAGCAGCCAACAATCAGCAGCGCAGTGTGGCGGACAGACAGCCAACAATCAGCAGCGCAGTGTGGCGGACAGCCAGCCAAATCAGCAGCAGCGCAGTGTGGCGGACAGCCAACAATCAGCAGCGCAGTGTGGCGGACAGCAACAATCAGCAGCGCAGTGTGGCGGACAGCCAGCAATCAGCAGCGCAGTGTGGCGGACAGCCAACACAATCAGCAGCGCAGCGGACAGCAGCCAACAATCAGCAGCGCAGTGTGGCGGACAGACAGCCAACAATCAGCAGCGCAGTGTGGCGGACAGCCAGCAATCAGCGCATCGCAGCCAACAATCAGTGTGGCGGACAGCCAATCAGCAGCGCAGTGTGGCGGACAGCCAGCCAACAATCAGCAGCGCAGTGTGGCGGACAGCCAGCCAACAATCAGCAGCGCAGTGTGGCGGACAGCCAGCCAACAATCAGCAGCGCAGTGTGGCGGACACAGCCAACAATCAGCAGCGCAGTGTGGCGGACAGCCAGCCAACAATCAGCAGCGCAGTGTGGCGGACAGCCAGCCAACAGCCAGCAGCAGCGCAGTGTGGCGGACAGAACAGCAGCAACAATCAGCAATCAGCAGCGCAGTGTGGCGGACAGCCAGCCAACAATCAGCAGCGCAGTGTGGCGGACAGCAGCCAACAATCAGCAGCGCAGTGTGGCGGACAGCCAGCCAACAATCAGCAGCGCAGTGTGGCGGACAGCCAACAATCAGCAGCGCAGTGTGGCAGTGGGCAGACAGCCAACAATCAGCAGCGCAGTCAGCAGCGCAGTGTGGCGGACAGCCAACAATCAGCAGCGCAGTGTGGGCGGACAGACAGCCAGCCAACAATCAGCAGCGCAGTGTGGCGGACAGCCAACAATCAGCAGCGCAGTGTGGCGGACGGACAGAGCAGCCAACAATCAGCAGCGCAGTGTGGCGGACAGCCAACAATCAGCAGCGCAGTGTGGCGGACAGCCAACAATCAGCAGCGCAGTGTGGCGGACAGACAGCCAACATCAGCAGCGCAGTGTGGCGGACAGCCAACAATCAGCGCAACCACAACAGCCAACAATCAGCAGCGCAGTGTGGCGGACAGCAGCCAACAATCAGCAGCGCAGTGTGGCGGACAGCCAACAATCAGCAGCGCAGTGTGCAGCGGCGGACAGACAGCCAACAATCAGCAGCGCAGTGTGGCGGACAGACAGCCAACAATCAGCAGCGCAGTGTGGCGGACAGACAGCCAACAATCAGCAGCGCAGTGTGGCGGACAGCCAACAATCAGCAGCGCGGTGTGGCGGACAGCCGGCCAACAATCAGCAGCGCAGTGTGGCGGACAGCCAGCCAACAATCAGCAGCGCAGTGTGGCGGACAGCCAACAATCAGCAGCGCAGTGTGGCGGACAGCCAGCTAACAATCAGCAGCAGCGCAGTGTGGCGGACAGCCAACAATCAGCAGCGCAGTGTGGCAGACAGCCAGCCAACAATCAGCAGCGCAGTGTGGCGGACAGACAGCCAACAATCAGCAGCGCGGTGTGGCGGACAGCCAGCCAACCACTGAACAGGGGCAGACAGACAGTCATCAATTCAACAGGAAGGTAAATGCTTTCAATGTGCACAGTAAGAGTCTAACTAGCAAAAGACAAACATACTTGTCCTGTGCTTTCTTGTTCAACACAGACACACTGACACACGAACACACAGAGCTGTACAGCCACCAGTAGGTGTGCAATGATGCTGACCTGGGAGACTGAAAAAAAAAAAAAAAAAAACACCTGCTAAACACGCCATCCATTAGACCATACAAGGCGCGGCCCTTGTTCCTGGTTCAATACCTCCTCTCCACTTATAACTACGTCTGTAATCCATGCCCCAAATGGGTGACTACAAAGCCACACACTCGAACCTCGGTTTCTTTCGCCTGACAGGTATATTCCTGTCAAATAACTCAAAACATCCAGCGCGCGCATATGTACGAGGGCTGAACTCGCCTGTACTAAAACATTACCACCTGAAGTGTCACTCAAACTGCTGGCTGGCTTCTCGTGTGTTCTCTGTCCCATCAACGGCTATGTCTAACCGCCATGGTCTCCGCGGAAGCTTAGTGGTTGACTAGTTAACCAACGCTAATTTCTCTCATCCGGAGAGTGTCTGCGCATGGACTGTTCGATTGTGACCCTGAGGTGGGGTACTGACAATCACTACTTCATAGCGGGCTGGTGTGGGCAGCAGTTTTCACACGATGAATGCTGAAAAAAGGCTTTGAATCATTTCTTAAAACTGTCGCATTCATGAGTTGGCTGTTGTGTGATAAAAACATTGTCCTGTCGGCTGCACTGTTGTCAGGCTTTGTAAATAAGGCACAATATTGTGAGATGTCAACTTGACGAACCCCCCCCCCCCCCCCCCCCCCCCTTCTGCCTCGCCCCTCTCTGCCACTCCCCACCTCCCTCCTCCACACTCCACATCTTCCCCCATCTCCGCACTCAATCATCCCAGGAACAAGGGTGGGAGGGCGATGGTAGTGGCGGTTATGGTGCTTTGTAAATCAAAGATTGAATAAGCCCATAGCTGTCAGGATCAAAGTAAGTTCTCCATCCTCCACCCCCCCCCCCCCCCCAACCTCTCCCCTTCATCTCACCTCCTACCCCCTGCCTTCTCTGTTCCTCTGAGATCCTAAAAAAAAAACAACAACAACAACAAAAAACCGCAGCAAGGAGGAGGGAGAAGATGGAGGAAAGGAGAAGGTAGTGGCGATGGTGGGTGCTCCGGAAGCCATGAAACAATTCCATGTATTCGGCCAGGGTCAATAACCTTAGTGTCCACACCGCACAAGCTAGATCTAAGCTTGTGGGCTAGACCCCCCCACCCACCCCCCACCCCATCCCTCGTCATGTCCACCACTATCCAATCCCCCCCCCCCCCAATCACCACCTCCCCCCCTTCTCCCGCATCACGAGCAAACGAAACATGTCGGAGCAGCACGTCGCAGACGGTCGGTGTGTTTTTGCGGCGGCCAAGTGGAGGAGAGGGCGGCCTGCGCTCCCCTGCACACATGTAAGTCAACATCTAAACATGTCAACTGGGGGAGAAGCAGGGCTGGAAGGGACGGGGGATCACTGGACAAACCACCGGGATCGGCCCAGCTGCTACCGGAAGCCACTGTACCCCCCCCCCCCCCCCCCCCCCCCCCCCCCCCCCACACACACATCTACACCTTCACCTTCTTCACCGGAAGCGTGGTGGTGAGAAACCGTGTGGTATATCGGTAATTTCTCAGGTTACCCAGTTCAACAAGCAGGCATCCAATTTTTTCACCGACCGCGTGTTTTTTTTTTTTTTTTCCATGTATGTACTTACTGCCACTGAACGGTTGAGCAAGACGGCTAAAAGTCACAGCAGATGTTTAATGGAGTAGCTACCACCTTGCAATGTTCAGTAAGGCTGGATTAAGCGGGGACTGATTTACAAGAGAAAATCGGACGAGTCTCGGACAAATAACAAGTCAACAGATCCCTGCTGAAGGAATGAACTGTTCTTGATTCAATGACTTTGGAAGAAAAGATGGTTGATGTCACTGATTTCATCCAAACAGTTCAAACGCTCATCCATACCCCCATCAACGAAAATCAGGAATCTTCTAAGGACATCATGGGTTCGTAACAAACATTTACTGCAGACGTAGACTGCATTTGTGGTAAAAGTACATCAAATGTGCATATACTTTTCCAATGTAGGGATTTGAAAATTGCCTTGCCTTCTTTTTCCGAGTCCTCCTCAGAGGAGGTTGCAAGTGATGCCTCGTTTCAATGTACAGTGAATTATCATCGACTCGAAGTCCCATCTTTGCTTAACCGTAAAGAGATGCAGATGTTGTACCATTGTCACTGATGTTACTTATATTCTTATATAATTGTTACCCTTGTTATCTTGGACTTGCTTTTTATGTATAAATTTTTACACAATGTGAATAGACATTAAACAGATTCACACACACACACACACACACACACACACACACACACACACATATATAAGAACAGAGGGGGCCCATATTCGGATGGTCAAATCGTTCAGTTTGGCGATGCGGTGGTGAGTTGGAACCACCCCGCGGCGGTGGATTTTTACAGCTTGAAAAACACTCTCTGTCCACACAGCGGAAAACAGGTACCCGATTCATTTCGAGGAAGGTTTAGCCGACAAATATTGGACACCGCCCTTCCAGACTACCGTATCCTGGACACACTGAACACCTGACAGTTCACTGCCTTTACAGAGGTATAAGCCTAAGGGAGACTGCGGCCTCTTTCGATCAAATACATGCCACTGCTATGTCTTATGATCATTTTCAAGTGAAAACCCAGTATCGTGTCTTTTACACTGCAACCATCTACCCGGTAAACAGTCCAAATCTTGATGTTTTTGTAATCAGCCAATAGAGTTCAAACGCTTCAAAAGCCCCCCACCCCCCCCCCCCCATCGATAAGCAAGTATAAACACCTGCAAAGCTATCAGGCATGCAACATTTCTGCCGTCTTCATTATTGCTCTCTCTCTCTCTCTCTCTCTCTCTCTCTCTCTCTCTCTCTCTCTCTCTCTCTCTCTCTCTCTCATGGCAAAAAACGGCAGCCCAGTATTCCGGGAACTCCGCACAAAGCAGGTTTTTCTGAACAGTCTGATATGAAAGGTAAGAACACGATATTATGGTATGGCCGAAAGTACATCCCACCCCACCCCTGTACCATTTCTGACACGCCCCCCTTACGCCCTCCTAATTACCGCCCAAACCCCCTCCCCCCGCCCCGTCTCCCAACACACACACATTCTGCTCACCGTTGCTACAAAGCGTTAAATAATGAAAGCCATCCAAACAAGAGACGGAGGGAGGGAGAAGAGAACGAAAGACAAAATGGAGAAGAAGAGGTAAAGAGAGAGAGAGAGAGAGAGAGAGAGAGAGAGAGAGAGAGAGAGAGAGAGAGAGAGAGAATACAAATAAATGTTTCATCAAAGGTAAAGCGATACACTGAGAAGTTGCTTTCTCCATGCAAAAAGGACAAAACACCGTAATTTTGAAAGAACAAAAACAAACACGGAGGGGGAGGGGGTGGGGCGGATTGAGATCGAGAGAGAGAGAGAGAGAGAGAGAGAGAGAGAGAGAGAGGAGTTTAATGAGGGAAAGGAGACATTTTTATATCTTGTTCACTGAGAAAAAAATTGATGAAACTAAACGGGGGGGGGGGGGGGGGGGGGGGGGGGGGGGGGGGGGGGGGGGGGGGGGGGGGGGGAGGAAGGGAAGACTGAAAGGTGGAGAGAGTCGCACACACACACACACACACACACACACACACACACACACCACACACACACACACAGAGGGAGATAGGGACAGCCAGACAGAGGAGATAGGGACAGCCAAAGAGAGAGAGAGAGAGAGAGAGAGAGAGAGAGAGAGAGAGAAAGGAGGGAGGAGGGAGGGGGAAGAAAGGGGGATGAGTGTGTGTGTGTGTGTCAGAAAAAAGATTTTTTAAACATGTTGATATGTTGATCGCAGAGAAGAGCTAGGGAGAGAGAGAGAGAGAGAGAGAGAGAGAGGGACGTGACGTGAGAGAGAGGGAGGGGGGGAGGGAGCGACAGACAGACAGAGAGAGAAAGGGAGACAGACAGACAGACTGACAGGGACAAACTGAAAGGAACAACAGACAGACACCGAAAACTCCACTTTAAATACAGCCCAGGGGAATGCTGTGTTCCACACTTTCAACCACAGTCAGCATTCCACGCCACACAGGACAGAGGCAGCTGGTGGCTGGTGGGGGATGCCAAGTCTCAGCAGCCCTGGATGGCCCTGACCACCGGCCCTGGCAGTTTGCTGCACGAAGCGGCCCCGTGTCTCAGCCACGAACGTCAACATGCACCACGGGAGAGCTGAAGTACAGGGCGTCGTTCAGACACAACTTCGTCGCCTACTTTTTACTGCTTATTGTTGGTTTGAACGAATTTATTCAAGAAGTACACACAAAAGCAGCAACAACATATAAGATGAGTACAACGAGCAAAATGCTTATTGTTCTGTTCTCAGAGTACTTTTCATTGCTTTTTTTTTTCGGACTTTCGGCTGCTGTTCCGGTCTTCCTACTCCCATCCTCCAGTTTTGCTACTTAAAGAAGGGAAAAAAAGCTTTACACTACTTCTTTCTACTCACAGCTTACCGGAGAGAGCAAGAGAGTTAGGGAAAAACAGGAAAAGGAAGGAAAAAGGTTGAAAAAGACACAAGGAATAGGGTAAGGAAGTCAGGGAAAGATTATGAAAACCAGAAAAAGGCAAAGAAGCAGGGAAAGATTATGAAAACCAGAAAAAGGTAAAGAAGGCAGGGAAAGATTATGAAAACCAGAAAAAGGTAAAGAAGGCAGGGAAAGATTATGAAAACCAGAAAAAGGCAAAGAAGGCAGGGAAAGATTATGAAAACCAGAAAAAGGCAAAGAAGTCAGGGAAAGATTATGAAAACCAGAAAAAGGTAAAGAAGGCAGGGAAAGATTATGAAACCAGAAAAAGGTAAAGAAGGCAGGGAAAGATTATGAAAACCAGAAAAGGTAAGGCAAGGGCAGGGAAAGATTATGAAAACCAGAAAAAGGCAAAGAAGGCAGGGAAAGATTATGAAAACCAGAAAAAGGTAAAGAAGGCAGGAAAAGATTATGAAACCAGACAAAAAGTAAGGAAGGCAGGGAAAAGGTAATGAAGGTAGGAAACGTAAAGAAGGCAGGAAAAGTTATGAAAACCAGAAAAAATAAGGAAGGTAGGAAAGATTATGAAAAGGAAGGTAGGAAAGGTAAGGAAGGTATGAAAACCAGAAAAAGGTAAGAAAAGGCAAGAAAGATTAGGAAAAGTAAGGGTAAAGAAGGCAAGATTATGAAAACCAGAAAAGGGTAAAGAAGGTAGGAAAAGATAATGGAAGACAGACAAAGGTAAGGAAGGAAAGATTAGGAAAACCAGGTAAGGAAGGTAGGAAAAGATAAAGAAGGCAGGTAGGAAAAGTAAAGAAGGTAGGAAAAGGTAAGGAAAGGCAGAAAAGGTAAGGAAGGTAGGAAAAGGTAAGGAAGGTAGGAAAAGATAAGGAAGGTAGGAAAAGTAAAGAAGGCAGGAAAAGGTAAGGAAGGTACAGGAAAAGGTAAAGAAGGTAGGAAAAGATAAGGAAGGTAGGAAAAGATAAGGAAGGCAGGAAAAGATAGTAAGACAGGAAAAGGTAAGGAAGGCAGGAAAAGATAAGTAAGGTACAGGAAAAGGTAAGGAAGGCAGGAAAAATAAGGAAGGCAGGAAAAGGTAAGAAGGCAGGAAAAGGTAAGAAGGCAGGAAAGGTTAAGAAAAGGCAGGAAAAGGTGCAAAGAGGCAGAAAGGAAAAGGTAAAGAAGGTAGGAAAAGATAAGGAAGGTAGAAAAAGTAAAGAAGGCAGGAAAAGGTAAGGAAGACAGGAAAAGGTAAAGAAGGTAGGAAAAGATAAGGAAGGTAGGAAAAGATAAGTAAGGTAGGAAAAGGTAAGGAAGGTAGGAAAGGTGAAGAAGGTAGGAAAAGATAAGGAAGGCAGGAAAAGTAAGGAAGGCAGGAAAAGATAAGGAAGGCAGGAAAAGGTATAGAAGGTAGGAAAAGATAAGGAAGGTAGGAAAAGATAAGGAAGGCAGGAAAAGATAAGTAAGGCAGGAAAAGGTAAAGAAGGCAGGAAAAGGTAAAGAAGGCAGAAAGAGGTAAAGAAGGCAGGAAAAGGTAAGGAAGACAGGAAAAAGGTAAGGAAGACAGGAAAAGGTAAGGAAGACAGGAAAAGAAGGACAAACACATGAAAAGATACGGAAACACATGAATATGTAGGGAAAGGCATGCAAAGGTTGGAAAGTTATGGAAAGGTAGCGAAAGTTGTGAATAGGTAGCGAAAGGTGTGAATAGGTAGCAAAAGGTGTGAATAGGTAGCGAAAGGTGTGAATAGGTAGCAAAAGGTGCGAAAAGGCAGCAAAAAGTGTGAAAAGGCAGCAAAAAGTGTGAAAGGCAGTAAAAGGTGTGAAAAGGTAGCGAAAGGTGTGAACAGAGATGGAAGTGCATACAAAAAAAAAAAAAAAAAAAAGGAAAAGGCATGGAAAGGACAGGAAACAGGTGGGAAAAGGCCATACAAGGGAGGTCAAGGTAGTCAGGTGACAAGAAGATACGGAAGTGTAGAACAAAGAATGGAAATGCAAGAAAAAGACATGGAATGCGTAAAACTAAAGATAGAGAATGCGTAAAAGACAGGAAAAAGGCATGAAAAGGTACGGAAACAAAGAAAAGGCACAAAAAAGGCTTTAAAAAAAACGTAGTTAAAGGCAGTAAGTTGATAGCAAGACACAGAAGAGTACAACAAAGAATGGCAATGCAAGAAAAGGCTTGGCAAGGGGTAGAAAAGGCAGAGAAATGTTGAAAAAAAGGAAAACGAGAAACAGAAGAAAAGCCAGAAAGATGAAAAAAAAAACAAACAAACAAAACAACAACAACAACAACAAAAAAAACGGGGTGGTGGAAAGTCGGAGAAAACATATGGAAACGTGCAAGAGGATGGGGGCCACAACAGCTCAGTGGTAGAGTGCCGGACACGTAATCCTGGGGTTGCGGGTCCGAATCTCCGCCGGGCCGTTTCGGTACAGGGGGATTTTTCCTTCGGAGTTAACATTGGTTCTGACTCCATTCCCCGCACAGTCCTTCGGATGAGAGTATAAACCGAGCTTCCGTGTGTGAACGCACGCATAACATCTTGCACACATGTAAAATCCCATCACCAACTTTCGGAAGAGAAGGCCAGTTTGGCCGTTGGTATGGACGACACGTTACACATAGCATGCACCTTCCCCGAAGTTGGAGTATGGCCGCCCTAATGGCGGGATAAAAAACGGTCATACACACAAAACTCCACACCCTTTGTTGGGTAGATGGGATTACTCCTTGCCTGTCTATACAGGGAGTGTCCGCAGGAGTATCAGCCTGCGTACGCAGAAGAGGAAGAAGTACAAGAGGATACGGAAAAGAACAAAAAGGCTGGGAAAATGCCAGAATGGTAGAGACACGCAGAAAATGGAGGGGGAAACGTCAGGACAGGGAGGGGGAAAGCAGGTTTGAAAAAAAAGTAGGAAAAAAAACACAGAAAAGGAACCAAAATGTGAGCAAAGGTAGGAACAGACAGACGAGGTTAAAAACAAAGGTCGAAGCAACAGGGAAAAGCAGGGAAGACAGGTGCGGTTGAACACAGCTCTGGTAGATGCAGAGAAGACGGCGGGGTCCACAGGATATGACTGTTGACTGTCCCCCGCTGCTAAACACTTGCCAAAGACGCCGATCCCCCCCCCCCCCCCCCCCCCCCCACCTCCACACCCGCACCCCCCATCTTACACATCCCTTGTCTCAATCTCTCACACCCCCCCCCCCTCACCACTACTCCCTCCCCCCTTCCACGTCTTTTTGACTACTTCAGCCCTTTCCCTCTCCCCTACTCCTCCTCACCCCCCCCCCCCCCCCCCCCCTCACCCCCGACACACACACACACACCTCCTCCCTTTTTTTTGTCAGTCTCTGTGCTGTCTGTCGTTTGACCTGACTTGACCTCCTGTGACTTGGGGGTCGGATGAGGACGTAGTCAGTTCCACGGTACGTCAGTCCACGGTACGTCAGTCCACGGTATGGCCGACAGACGACTGTAGGGCCGAGGTCTCGTTCTTGTCATTCATATCACTTTTAAAGTACCGTGCGTGCGTTCATGCGACTCGGGCGCGAAGCTAAACAAACTAACAGAAACAAAAGCATAGTCCTCCAAAGGAAGAAAACAGTACACAAGATCACAGTTCCACTCTTCAAATTTCCGCCCATGTGGCCTTTTTCAAGAGAAAAAAACAAAAGCAAAAACAAAAACAATGCAGCTACGTAACGTCCATCTTTGGCAACTGGTTGTACTGTTTTTGTTTTTTTCTCTTGAGAAAGGACACATGGCCGAAAATTTGAAGAGTGGAATTGTCATCTTGTAAACAAACTAAGATGAAATGAATGATGCTGATTAATGACAGGGTGATTCCTGATACTAAAGTAGAGCTGCACAGAACGACTGATGATGAGGACTCATCGAAGTTTGGCGAGATAAGTTCAACACCTACACAGTCAACAAGCATGATTATGCTGATTTATGAAACGTATAGGTGTATGAAACATCCAAGGAAAACAAGTCAAACGTTATTTCAGAGAGGGTGTGTGTGTGTGTGTGTGGGGGGGGGGGGGGGGGGGGGGTGAGAGAGAGAGAAAAGAGAGAGACAAAGAGACTGACAGAGAGAGAGAGAGAGAGAGGCAGACAGAGAGACAGACAGACAGAAAGCGTATCGTAGTTGGAACAGTGACAGCATGACAGTTGAACGGTCCTCTCAATCATGCGGTCATCGGCTGACGTTGCTTGTTGTGACCTATCCAGCCTTCGCCTACGAAAGACAGTCATGCAACATCACACACTCGGCGGCGCTAAACAACACGTCCATGTAAACACACACACCTCGTGGCCCTGAGGAGGGACGCCTGGGCTCTGCCAGTACACACTGTATCTCTCCCTCCCCCCCCCCCCCCCCCCCCCCCCCCTGCAGAACTCCACACTCCTCTTTCCGGTCACTGTCTGCTTTACTACTGTCTTCGGTTTGTCTCTGCCTTTGTGATTCCTTCTCCTGTCTTCGTTCTTTGAAGTCTTCACACTTCTTTTTTTCTTATTACGAGTTATGCCTCTTCCTTCCACGCATGCGGAGTCTTTTTTGACCCAGATTTTATATATTAGAACGGTGAACAGGCCTCTTAAGGCCTCAAACACCTAATGTTCAAATTCAAGTTCAAGTATGTAACATGTCAGCTTCCCCCCCCCCCCCCCCCCCCCCCCCCCCCCGGTAATCTGGCCACGGGGTTGTACACGCTGTCCTTGGTGGAAAACAGCTGCGCATCTTGCTGTGTGAACTTTGATATGTATTTTGTGGTAACTTTTCCTTTTGCATAACGTTCCGTAGCCTGAGACAGAACAATTGAGCGGAATGCCCGATGTCCACAGCAAGGCCTAGTCTTACTTGCCTTGAGGATGTCAACAGGTCAGTCATGATGTCACTTAAACAGATAGGCCTTTGTGTTACTGTGATTAGGGTGGTTTTTTTTTTTTCTTTTGAGGGCAAGAACTTTTTTTCCCAGTATGTGATGACAACTCTCTCTCTCTCTCTCTCTCTCTCTCGTGTGTGTGTGTGTGTGTGTGTGTGTGTGTGTGTGTGTGTGTGCGCGTGTGCGTGCGTGTGTGTGTGTGTGTGCGTGCGCTTGTGTGTGTGCGTGCGTGTGTGTGTTGTGTGTGTGCGAGCGTGCGTGCGCTTGTGTGTGTGCGCGCCTGTTATATGTGCGTTAGTACATGTACAGTGCGTGCATGTGTTGTGCTCTCTTCCCCCACCACCCCCCCCCCCCCCCACCACCCCACTCTCTCTCTCTTATGTGTGCGTGTGTTTCGCGCGCGCGCGCATGTGTGTATGTGTGTGTGAGTCTGCGTCTACGTGTGTGCTTGTGTTTGTCTGTGTGTGCGTGTTTGTGAAGAGAGGAGGAAGGCGAGAGAAGAGAGTGAAGCGGGCGCCATGACTATGATACGGTTGACAGTTACCCGAGTGACAGAATATTGCTGCAGAAAACAAGACAAGAAAGTCGGTCTGTTCTTTTTCCTTCTAGATCTGCATCCAGCAGTCTCTCATGAATGGATCGCGTTTCGTAAAAAGGCAGCAACAGACATTCGGGTACTTAGCCCTGAAGGCATAGCTGGCTCAAACAACTCTGTTTTAACGAAGGGAATAAAACTGAAAGTCCGACACGGACGACTCTACTTCCATGGAAGAAATAAAAAGCGCACATCAAACACACCGAAAAGAGAAAAAAGTAAACACAGACAAAACAAAACAACCCCAACGAAATAAGAACAGAGAAAAAAAAATCTGCCATGGTTACTTTCTCTTTCATCGAAAACGAACAATTGGAACAGCGTGTCTCGATTGCACCCTGTATTTTTCGGGGGGGGGGGGGGGGGGGGGGGGGGGGGGTCGAAACAATTGAAACTGTTAGCGCTGATATTTTCTTTCTTGCTCTCAATGGATGGAACTTCAGAAGGAAAAAAAGAAAGCAAAAGCAGAGAAAGGCGATACTTTTCGGTCTGGATCAGTGTTGCTCACTAAAGGAACACGAACAAAAGGACTGTTAGACGGCCATTCAAACCCAGTTTGCCGTGCTCTGAACAACATGGAAGAATGGATCAGTTTGCGTGCTCCACTGGTCGGTTCAATCGTTTGTTAAGAGAGAGAGAGAGAGAGAGAGAGAGAGAGAGAGAGAGAGAGAGAGAAACAGTGGGATGCGGGGAAAGTATTGACTACTTATACGTACCAGTCGGGCTTGTTCTCTAATGAAAAGAAGACCGAGTTTTTTTCCTGTCTTATCTTGCATATAGTTCTGTATTTTCACACACACACACACACACACACACACACACACACACACACACACACACAGAGAGAGAGAGAGAGAGAGAGAGAGAGAGAGAGAGAGAGAGAGAGAGAGAGAGAGAGAGAGATTCAAACCCCAATTTTTTCTGTAAGTGACATGACAAGATAACTTCTATCAAAGAATGAATAACATTACAAATCATGGCAAAAAAAAAAAAAAAGGAAAATCAAAGAATTCATACAAAAAATAATGCTGTGATTAAATCAGCACAGGCTTCACTGTGGGGCGCGGCAAAGACTGATTTGTTTTTTCTCCTGCATGCCAAAACATTCATTTTGGTAAACTGTCCTGGGGAGTTTGGTTTTCCTTTGTAACTGATCATTACGAGGACTTTGACGACTTGACTGGGGGTTTTCTTTTCACTTATTCTGAAACATTTGTACAAACGGCTAAGCGAGCTCACATGTTAGATCTGCATGTTCACATGACAAGATTTCATTCAGATTCTGGTGTTTGAAATGTGGAACTGCTTTAAAAAACGTGAGGGTGAATATCGCTGTATATGTTGTGTCAGCTGTCACTCTGTAGGATCAGTGGTATTGCATTGCGTTGTTGCGTCAGCCGTAATCCTGGTGGTGACATGTGTCTGCTACTGTTACAGAAATGTCTCTAACGCCATAGTGATCCCCATCACGTGTAAAGAAAGCGACCGAGGAAATGATGATGTTGACCCCAGAGGCCACAGTAGCAGTCACAGGGCCAGCCCCCTGAAAACCAGCTCTGGCAAAGTCTGTGATCATACCCTCCCCCCCCCCCCCCCCCCCCCCATTCCCACCTCCCCCGCCGCCTGCACAGTGACCTGTCAGCCACCAGAAACCAGCGGGTCACATACACTGCCGTCGGAGAATTCCAGCTCTGACCATGCCAGGAATAGTAACGGTGAAATACACTCCGGGAATACCCACTGTGACATCACAGATATTTTTTGTCACAGTGGCTGAAGTCACCAGCGTTCCAAGGAAAAATCCACAGCGGCAGAGCATTTCCTGGACAACTGCACGTGCAGCCCGATGTCATTATGACAGCGACGGCGATGAGGAGTGTGGGGGGAGCGGTTTGGAAGCGAGCACACCCACCACTGCTCATCGGCCAGCTACACGTCAGTAGTCCACGTCAGCAGTGCCGTCAAAGGGAGGTCATGTCGTCATCTCGGACAGTGTGACCCCTGCTGAGTGGACAGTTTCCACTGGTGGTCGTTGCTGACCTGCACAACTCGGACGGCGAATAGGGACACGGCTCTGGCCACGTCACTGCGCTGATGAAGACTGACACAACGCAATAGGGTACATGTAGTGATGACTGTGACATCTGATACGACACAGCACAGCGCGACTGACTGTGACAAGAGTGACAGCTGACACAACACAGCACTGCATGACTGACTGTGACAGTTGACACAACAGCACAAACGCCTCAAAAACAGGAACACCGCTGGACTTAAGTCCAAACTTGCTCTGCTCGATACCGCTGACCCTGTCAAACCCTCTGGTCTGGTGTGCCCGACAGAACTACTCGTAGAATTCAATGATCAGATAAGTTTCTTTGTTGTGCATGCAGATTTTGATTCTT
>JADBJO010000555.1:239982-242482 GCA_016801955.1 Conus betulinus | reverse complement strand
AGAACATGAAGCCCGAAAACCACGCTTACGCTAAAAAACAAACAAAACAACAACAACAAACAAACAAAAAATGATAATAAAAAATAAAACACGGACTTTCTCTTTTCTTTCCTTTTCTTTCTGCGTACGCAGGCTGATACTCTTGCGGACACTGCCTGTATAGACAGGCAGTGGAGTTTTGTGTGTATGACCGTTTTTCATCCCGTCATTAAGGCAGCTATACTCCATCTTCGGGGAAGGTGCATGCTATGTGTGAGCGTGTCATCCATACCAACGGCCAAACAGGCCTTCTCTTCCGAAAGTTGTTGATGGGATTTTACGCGTGTGTATGCAAGATGTTGTGCGTGCGTTCACACACGGATCCTCAGTTTATAGTCTCATTCGAAGGACTGTATGGGGAATGGAGTCAGAACCAATGTTAACTCCGAGGTAAAAATCCCCCTATACCGAATTCGAACCCGCAACCCCCGTACCACGAGTCCGACGCTCTACCAACTGAGCTATTCCGGCCCCCACGAACTTTGTAAAATCACTAACACGTTTAATTCAAAACTGGAGTAAAGGTTCCGCCAGTGATTCGTGTTTACCATATTATTCTTTTTGCTAAAGATCAACATGAGTCGAAACGTTTTAAAAATGTTCCACAAACGCCGGATGAACACGAATACGGAAGTACCCCGACTTTCCGTGCGCAATCCTCTTTCCAGGTTCCTCGTGTCTCAACCTTCATGCGCTCTGGTGTACCCATCCCGCCGAGCAAGGGGAAAGCAGCTGTGCGGGTGTGCAAAGTGTTATTAAGGGGGACCACCCACTTCATTCCGAAGACCAGTCATCTATGTACCGGTGTTAGAGAAGGAGGAGAATTTTCCCCCATTACAATTCAAACGGAAGTATGTGCAAAATTCGCAGCGAATGTGTGTGTGTGTGTGTGTGTGTGTGTGTGTGTGTGTGTGTGTGTGTGTGTGTGCGTGCGTGCGTGCGTGCGTGCGTGCGTGTGTGTGTGTGTGTGTGCGCGCGCGCGCGTGCGTGCGCACGCGTGCACGCGTGCGTGCGTGCGTGCGTGCGCGTGTGTGCAGATTTTTTTTTTTTAGCTACATTAAAAAGAAGGCGAATACATCTGGATCGTATAGATATTTTTAAAACAGAGAGAGCTTATCGTTCACGTTTCTGTCACAGCCGTGCGATACTTTATTGAACTGGTGCATTCGAATTTTCCCTAGTTCGCTTTTTTTTTTCTTTTGATCTTCAGTAAGCTCTCTCTCTCTCTCTCTCTCCTCTCTCTCTCTCTCTCTCTCTAGTGTGTGTGTGTGTGTGTGTGTGTGTGTGTGTGTGTGTGTGAGTGTAGTGTACACAGCTGCAGTAGTGTACATATTCACGAGGTTCCTAAAGATATCTTCACAGGGTATCTGACGAGTTCAGTTTTATTCTACAAATCTGGCATGCAGTCCCAAACAAAGCGTTCGCTTCAGCCGTTCTGCTGAAGTTGCTATCAATTTCCGGCGCCTGTGCGGTATATATTCCACCCTCAGTCTCTGCAGCTGATACTTGTGACCGCTGCTGTCTTTCAACATCATTGATTTTTTTTCTTCTTTTCTTCCCCCCCTTAATTCAGCTTTTCTAACACGTTCTTTGTTCAGTGCTCCAGTATGAGTAAGCGCGCGTGTGCGTGCATGTGTGCGTGTGAGGGGGAGGGGGAATGGGTGGGGGTGGGGGTGGGGGGAGGGGGGGCGTCGTCGTGTGCATTTGTACATGCGTAAGTGTCCACGTGTGTACCTGTGCGTGCATACGTACGCGCCCCTGTGTGTGTGTGTGTGTGTGTGTGTGTGTGTGTGTGTGTGTGTGTGTGTGTGTGTGTGTGTGCAAGTGCGTGCGCGCGCGCGTGCTTCTCATATCTTCTTCGTTTATCCTCCAGAACTCCGAGGTTCAGTATAGGTTATTTTTC
Source organism: Conus betulinus (assembly GCA_016801955.1). Lineage (NCBI taxonomy): Eukaryota > Metazoa > Mollusca > Gastropoda > Neogastropoda > Conidae > Conus > Conus betulinus. Next base: position 240,540 of record JADBJO010000555.1, on the reverse strand, counting down.
TTTTCTTTTCTTTTGTGTATATTTATTTATTTATTTAATTATTTATTGTGCGTAGGTCACCAATTTCAATCCCACAAATTAAGATAACCATATTCCGTCTTCGGAGACGATGTCTAAACACTACACCCCTGGGCACGTTTTGGGGGTGGGGGGGCGGGTGGGGAGAGAGGGTGGGGGTGGGGTCATCAATTTCTCAAGCGGTGAATGGAACCCAGTACTGCTGGATCCAGAGACCAACGCTTTCTGGACAAAGCCAGTGGCGCCAGTACACGCTTAACTCCAGGCAGCTAACCAGAATGCAGACATTTCACTGTATGAACGAAAGTCCAGTGACACAAATTGGTTGCCCCGAAGGACTTCTCCAACAAGAGCAAAAAGAGTTTATGTTGACAGAATTATCCGGTTTTCGAAACTGCTTGGGTTCCGTCCTGGGGGCCGGAATAGCTCAGTGGGTAGAGCGCCGGACTCGTAATCCACGCGTTGCGGGTTCGAGTCCGCCGGGGCCCGCCGGGGGGGGGGGGGGGGGGGGGGGGGGGGGGGGGGGGGGGGGGGGGGTAC
>JADBJO010000555.1:227482-234982 GCA_016801955.1 Conus betulinus | reverse complement strand
ACAGAGCTAAGGGAATATAGAGCCAGGGGAACACAGAGCTAAGGGAACATAGAGTCGGGGGAACAGAGAGCTAAGGAAACGTAGAGTCAGGGGAACAGAGAGCTAAGGAAACATAGAGCCAGGGGAACACAGAGCTAAGGGAACATATAGTCGGGGGGGGAACAGAGAGCTAAGGGAATGTACAGCCAGGGGAACACAGAGCTATGGGAACGTAGAGCCAGGGGAACACAGAGCTATGGGAACGTAGAGCCGGGGGAACACAGAGCTAAGGGAACATAAAGCCGCCGGAACAGAGAATTAAGGGGACATAGAGTCGGGGGAACACAAAGCTAAGGGAACGTAGAGCCGGGTGAACACAGCTAAGGGAATGTAGAGCCGGTGAACACAGCTAAGGGAATGTAGAACCGGGGGAACACAGAGCTAAGGGAACGTAGAGCCGGGTGAACACAGAGCTAAGGGAATTAGAGCCAGGGGAACACAGAACTAAGGGGATGTAGAGTCGGGGAACACAGAGATAAGGGAACGTAGAGCCGGGGGTAACAGAGCTAAGGGAATGTAGAGCTGGGGAAAACAGAGCTAAGGGAATGTAGAGCCGGGGGAACACAGAGCTAAGGGAATGTAGAGCAGGGGGGACACAGAGCTAAAGGAATGAAGAGCCAGAGGAACAAAGAGGCAAGGGAACATGGAGCCTGGGGAACCCAAAAAAAAAAAAAATGCTCCCTAAAATTCTGTTGTCACCACCAGCAGCTCATAAACCCTCTTTGATCAAACCAGAAGAACAAAAAAAAAAAAAGCCAGATCATCTGGTCATGAACAAGCGACGGAACCGAGCTATTGATTGTTATCAACGATAAGAAAGTTAACGGAGTGTAGTCCATGGTGTAGACAGGACACAGGCGTTGACATGACGGCACATAGATAAAGAGATGGAGGTGAGACTCCAAAGACAAAATTCAACCACCACCAAACTCCCGGATTCTACTTCGTTTTGTTAAAAATCCGTTTCAACCTCGATACGCGCCTGATAAATGTTGTCTCGGAGACCTTAAGGGTAAAAAGGAAACCTTTCCTGATTATGAGGGTACTCTTTATTTTCTTTCTCTCCATGCACGGGACATAGTGACGTCCTCCGATTTGCACGCAACGAACACTCCAAAAAAAAAAAAAAAAAAAAAAAGGAAGAGACTGAAGCACTGCTAATACAAGAAGATGAACCGGAAACCAAGGTGTGAACTCTCTTCTTTCCCCCTTCTCGCTTTCTCAAACACACACACACACACACACGCACGCACGCACACTGTCCCCCCCACCTACCTCTCAAGCATATACACAATGCTCTCACATATACATCAAGTTCTCTCTCTCTCTCTCTCTCTCTCTCTCTCTCTCTCTCTCACACACACACACACACACACAATATTCCCCAATCTCTCTCTCTCTCTCTCTCCAAGTATACACACAATGCTCTCTCATTCACATCCTTCTCTCTCTCTGTGTCACACACACACACACACACACACACACACACACACACAGATGCAGACGAAGTTTGAAGCATCTCATGTGTTGCATCCACCTAAAGGACGGGACCTTACCGGCTCGCCAAAAAAAAGTGAGGTGGAAGACATGGTTTGACCGTCCTCAAAAAGAGACAGTTTGAACACGGGAGATAAAAGAAAAAAAAAAGAGGGATAGGCAAGCTTGTCCAACACACAAAGACCTCCTGAAAGCTACAGTTTTTGCACATGCGGGCAACTTTTTTCCTGGCGAACTGGAAGCTTTGTTCACGCGCCATGGATCGGTCACGTCGTCTGTGTCTGTGTGCGCGCACCTGTGTGTGTGTGTGTGTGTGTGTGTGCACCCCTGTGTGTGTGTGTGTGTGTGTGTGTGTGTGTGTGCACCTGTGTGTGTGAGTGTGTGCACCTGTGTGTGTGAGTGCATGTGCAACTCTGTGTGTGTGTGTGTGTGTGTGTGTGTGTGTGTGTGCTCGCACGCGCACGCACGTGTGCGTTGTGCGCCTGTGTTTATCCTTTTTGTATGTTTTAACTCTGACCAGAAACAGCTATGTGAATAAATACGAAGTCGGGTGCCAGTAGGGGAGTGAAGGAAAGAGGGCGGGAGGGAGGGGAGTAGAGGGCGGGAGGGATGGGAGAAGACGGGGGAAGATTGAGTGGGCAGCAGGGAGTTGCAACTGTGAGGCACGTGGTCACAGTGTAAAGACTGCACGGGTAGTCCGGTTAAATGCCGCCTCAGCTCACTGTCATTCAAACACGCAATCATCTCACAGAGACAGAGAGAGAGAGAGAGAGCGTGGTTGGCTACGCTACGCGCGCGCGTGTGTGCGTGCGTGCTTGCGTGTGAGTGTGTGTGTGTGTTGTGAGATAGAGAGAGAGAGAGAGAGAGAGAGAGAGAGAGAGAACGTTTCCCCTCCCACCCGACGCACCACCCCCACACACGCACGCACACAAGCAGATCGTGACGACCACCACACAAAACACGCGAACGCAGCCCACTACAAAGGACCCACTCCACAGTCAGTGAATGACCCCCAGCCACACAAAACGCACGGTCCCTTCACCAGCCTACAACCTCACAGTGAGTACAACTACCCAAAATCGAATGGTCAGATATCTCTTGTCCCCCCCCCCCCCCCCCCCCCCCCCCCCCCCCACTACTCCACATACCACCATCCAAGCTTCTTCTCCCGCATTAGTGTGAAGAGCCCTCAAGGTGGCACAGTGACACCTGTTTACCAGCAGTAGCTTCCAACTCGTCTGTCGTGTGCTATGGCGGACTTCCCCCCTCCCCCCCCCCCCCCCCCCCCCTCCCCCCTCAGCAGTACTCTTGAAGATCACAGTGACAGAGACGCCTCCTTTCCCTCCATGCTCACACACACCTATGACCGGACAATGCTAGGCGAGAGGAGAGGGTGAAGGGGAATGGAGTATGCGTGCTATTAGGGGTGATGGGGAGGTAGGGGTGGAAGTGAGGGAAGAGTGTACACAACGCCTTGCAATCGAACCGATGGCAAAAGGAACACATAACAGAAATCAACAACTTGTGTGCTCCAGTACCGCCGACCCTGCCCTCATCACAGCCACAACTCTTCAATGATACCCCGCGGCTACGTTTTGAAGACGTTGCCACTACACGACTAGATGCTCGCGAAGTCTTCACATCTCGCAGCGAGAGGGGCTGGGTTAGCGTTATAGCTTACGTACTCTGGATCTCGAGCTGCGCGTAAAGGCAGCAGCAAAGAAAGGCATCCATTCACACAATTCGCGAGAAGTTTTGCTCCCCGCGTCCAAGTAGCCTAATTCTAGCTTGCATGCAGACAACGATGGAGGAACAGTGATAAGCCCCTATGTTTTGGCTGTGTTTAGGATAGGGCAAAGGTTGAAATACTGATACTTTGAAACCGACGATTAAACGTTAGGACACTGTCACTGTGCACGTCATTAAGGACATTGTCACTGTGCATTGTGTATGTACAATTTCGTTTTTTAAAAAAAGTCAAAATTGAAAAAAAAAAATGTGACTTTTTAATGAGTGAAAATATAAGAAATGCTTTTGTGAAGCTGTTCCACAGATGTAAATAAACAGTTTAAAAACTTGTTTGGTGTCAATACCTCTATCCTGTGGAGAATGAGCCTACACACAAGATACGTTGTTTATTTTCAATATGACCACCGTTGCCACTGACAACCAATTTTCATATAATCAAAATGCATGAAAGAGGTTGTTTTACACCAAATATGACAATATCCCCCCAAACTCTTAAGAGATATCATAAGCAAAAGAAATTGTTTTTTTTGGGGCAAAACATCACCTTAAAGACACTGTCACTGTGCACGTCATTAAGGACACTGTCTTTGTGCACGTCATTAAACACACTGCCATTGTACACGTCATTAAGGACACTGTCATTGTGCACGTCACAGGCTGGGCATACTGTGTCCAGCGATGGTTTGACGTCACCATTATCACCCCTCTCACGGACCAAAGTCTAGCTGAATCCGGATGGAACTTCAGGAGCCAAGCCTTCCGGACCACAAACCAAAGTTGGTGAGGAAAAGCCCATCGACTCCGCATCCACCTACCGCCGTCCCTTTGTTTCTTTCTCTCGGTAGCTTCGCCGCTGCCGCTGTCACCTCGCGGCAAAATACTAGCAATTCTCACGGTTATGAAACGCAACTCCTGAGGAGGCGTGGGGGGGGGGGGGGGGGGGGGGGGGGGGGGGGGGGGGGGTGCGTCAACGAGCGATGTGCGTTGCTCAACGGTCAATGCCACTGCAGTCAGGCGTGTCTGTCGATCGCCCCCCTGCTTGTATTGGTTCACCACCGTATATACCCTTTCTCCATGGCTCCCCTCTCCCCTTTCCATCTGTTCTTCCTATTACTCTTCAAAAAGAAATGTTCGAGGCGTCCGGATTTGAACCCGCTTTTCTCTCTTTCTCGTAGATGATCGCATACCAAGATATTTTGATATTTGGTTCTGAAGACCCAGTCTGGCGGTTGTGCGATCTACTAACGATAATTCTTCTTCAGTCCGGTATCCCAAAAGAAAACAAAGATTATAGGCACTACTCACAGCAAGATCTGAATGTAAAGCAGAAAAAAGGGCACATTCGCGCCTATGTTTTATCCTAATTGATATACTTGTCTATCTTTCCCTCCTACGTAATTCTCTGTCTTTCTTCAACAACACACACACACACACACGCACACACGTACACACACGCGAGCGCATGTACACATGCTCATACAAATAAATATACACACAGAACACACACACACACACACACGGGGGGGGGAGGGGGGGAGATTACGAAGAGTTTCACGAGGTTGAATAGAGAAGCTGAAAACTTCTTTACGCCATGCCTTAAAACACACACACACACACACACACACACACACACACACACATGTGTGTGTGTGTGTGTGTGTGTAAAGATTCACAGAAAGTACAATCCGGAGAGAGAGAGAGAGGAGAGAGAGAGAGAGAGACAGACACAGACAGACAGACAGACAGACAGGCAGGCAGACAGAGAGAGAGAGAGAGAGAGAGAGAGAGAGAGAGAGAGACAGACAGACAGACAGACAGAGAGAGAAGCCCGCACAATTTTTTTTTGGTGGGTGAAGAAAAAAAAAAAAGAAAAGAAAAGAAAAAAGGACAACTTACTTTGTACAACAGACATTTTTGCAGCGCGCACGGACCACACCGGGATTTTGTGAGCCAGTGAGGAGAGGAGGAGAGAAAAGTCGATTTGTCAGAGCGGAACTTGACTCCGTGAGTGCCACAGTCCCTTGACACGGCTCATCGATGCCGCCAAGGGCCACGGGGACGACCTCTTCTTTTGTCTGGCCTGCCTTCTATTCAGTACAGCTCTGCAACACAGGACAGCCGCAGTGTGTGTGTGTGTGTGTGTGTGTGTGTGGTTGGGGGGAGGGGGGGATGCGGGGGGTGTCTGGGAAGCAGGAGATCAGTTGAGGCGGTTGGGGAAAATCACGTGTTCGATGTATATCCCATCCCCCTGGGCCTGCTAATGCGTCCATTGAGCGTGAAAGAGGTTTCTCTTTCTCTCTCTCTGTGAGAGACAGAGAGAGAGAGAGAGAGAGAGAGAGAGAGAGAGAGAGAGAGAGAGAGAGAGAGAGAGAGAAAGAGAGGAGAGAGAGGAGAGAGAGAGAGGGAGAGAGAGAGAGAGAGAGAGAGAGAGAGAGAGAGAGAGAGAGAGGAGAGAGAGAGAGAGGAGGGGGGGGGAGAGAGACCCATACAAAAAGGTTTCTTACACCACAGATTATAAAAAAGACAATAACGGAAATAAAGGACGAAAGAAAGAGAGGTTGAGAGAGAACGAAAGAAAGAAAGATAGAAGACAGAAAGAATGAGGAGAAAAAAAAAACCGAATAAAAAACAGGAATCAAGAAAACGAAGGAAAGAGAGAGGAAGAGACGAATACAGAAACAAAGAAAAGTAATGTCGATGGTCATTCATGACATGTATGAAGATCTAAGAAAAAAAAAAAAAAAAAAAAAAACGAGATGGACGAGTACACACACACACACACACACACACACACACACACACACACACAGAGAGAGAGAGAGAGAGAGAGAGAGAGAGAGAGGAGAGAGAGAGGAGAGAGAGAGTACCACACCATGACTCATGCCTGTCCCCCACAACAATCCATCCTCATCCCCCCACCCCCCCAACCCACCCAGCACTTCCTCCCAGTGCAAGATCTCAGCATCAGCTCTGGTAAAAAATGAATTACGCGACAATCCGGCATATACTGTGGCTAATAATTGCCCGCCAGTGAAGGCCTCCGTACATTAAGAAAAAAAAAAAGATCAATAACAGGCCTGGAAGTGATGACAGAGAGAGAGAGAGAGAGAGAGAGAGAGAGAGAGGGGGGGGGGGGGGGGGGGAGGGGAGGAGAGGGGTGGAAGGGATGTGAGGAGAAAGAGGAAGGGGCGGGGAGTTAAGGGAGGGAAGGAGGGTGCGGGGGGTAGGAGAGATGGGGAAAAAAAAACACAATTAACTAATTACTAGCAGAGAAGCGACCGTTGTAGTTGTAACGTCGTTGTAGTGAACGTAAACCATGCGAGCGCTCCATGCAGTCAGAGAGAGAGAGAGAGAGAGAGAGAGAGAGAGAGAGAGAGAGAGAGAGTGAGTGTGTGTGTGTGTGTGTGTGTGTGTGTGTGTGTGTGTGTGTGTGTGTGTGTGTGTGTGTGTGTGTGTGTGTGGTGTGTTTGTGTGTGAGAGAGTGAGTGAGTGTGTGTGTAAGCGCGCGGAGACAAACCTTAAGACAGGAAAACCCCACTGCAAGTCTTTCGAAATATATATACATACACGTGTAGACAGACATATAGATGGATGGATAGATGAATGGATGGATAAAACTGGCAGCTTATGAAAAAGATCGATATAATCAGATCCGCATATGCTCATCATTTGTTTTCTGAAGTTAATATCTTGTTTATTTACTTAATGTTTTTCAAGTCACAATATCAACATTTCAATATTGGATGCAATTGTTTCATGACCCATACTTTGATGTGCACGTTCTTGAGAACAACGACAAAAAAGAGAGAATGTACACGAAATACAAAAACTCGAATAAGTTACAGGAAAAAAGGGGGAGGGGGAGGGGTGGCTTTAGAAATAGTGGCGAAACGTTCCTAAGAAGTCTGTTGAAAAGTGGGTGGGTAGAGGGAGCAGGGGAAGGAAAAGGGAGGGGGAAGTGAAGGAGGAGGAGGAGGAGGAGGAGAGAGGAGGAAGAGAAGGGTAGAGGGGACGCCAGAGAGTAACACCGCAGGACGTAGTGATCAAGAGGAAGGACTGCGCCATGTCGGTCTGCTGAAGAAATGATCAGATGATGGGTCCGGCCTGAAAAATACCCCCCCCTAAGAAAGCGTTCCCTAGAGCCTTTTTACATTTATAAATCAGTTGAATCCAAACCGCAGTGCAATAAACACGTTCTGATTTCTCGAGCAGAGT
>JADBJO010000555.1:222482-224982 GCA_016801955.1 Conus betulinus | reverse complement strand
ATGCTACGGATTTCCATTTCGGTCTGAGACTACATGACAGGGCTGTACTCTACGCTTCCTTTCATAATATATCCCGGCGTCAACCAGGCCCGAGAGATACAGACACCTGCAGTGTTGGTCAGGAAATTTGAGCAACACTCTCAGAAACGCATCCATTAAGTGGATGAAAACTCGACTGTGTGGTCCCAGTCTTCCCAACTGAGCCCGCGACAAAGGCCACAGGAGGTAATTCGGTGATCAATTACAGAAAAGAATAAGACAGAGCATATGTTAGTTTAACCCGTGAGAGAGAGAGAGAGAGAGAGAGAGAGAGAGAGAGAGAGAGAGAGAGAGAGAGAGAGAGAGAGAGAGAGAGAGACAGACAGACAGACAGAGAGAGAGAGACAGACAGACAGACAGACAGACAGAGACGTGATGGAGTTTCAGTTGGTTTAATCACAGCTCACCCGACTTACACATGGCCTTTTCAGGGCTGTCAGCATGGAGAAAGGAAAGTCCTGTCATGACAAATGGTAACAACAAATGCAACAGCAACAACATGCAGAACTGTCTGCAACAATACGTAACCGTGGGGTACGAGAGGTTGGGGGATGGGGGGGTGGGGATGGGTGGGGGGGCGGGGGAGAGACGGGGTGTCAACAACACGTAATTTGATAACTAGCTTTGTTTCCACCGACTGCGAACAGTTGTGCGTTCGCATATCTGGCTGATCAACGCAACTGTTTATTCTCTTGTTTGTCATTTTGTTGGAATCCCCTCCCACACAGCCCCTACCCCCCCCCCCCCCCCCAACTTGCACTCACTCCCGTAGAAGCCATGATTCAAACCCAGCTGTTCAGCCAACCTCACAGACCTTAACCAGCGCTGTCAAATTCACATGGGAAAAAAAAAAAGCTCACATCCCAAAAAAGGTAAACATCCTGAACAAAAATTTTTTCCAGTGAACTGTTTACAGTTTCACAGCCACAAAATTCTATGCGTGTTTTTTTTTCTGTCAGCTGACAAGTGTTGGTGCACGCACGCACGCACGCACGACGCGCGCGCGCGCGCACGCACACACACACACACACACACACACACACACACACACACACACACACACATATTGCAAATTTATTCATGGCTGTTATGTGGCTTAAACTTAAATCATCCTGAAAAAAGGTTAAAAACTGAAAAAAAAAGGGCACATCCTGTAAAAGGTTACATCTTATTTAAAAAAAAAAAAACACACATTCTGAAAAAAAAATCACCTCCTGGGGAAAAAAAAATGTTACATTCTTAAAAAAAAAAAAAAAGCAAAAATAAAAAAAGGGCTTACATTATGAAAAAGACCATATGGTGAAAAAAGGCCATGAACAACAAGAACAAGGAACGATAAGGTAGTTTACTATTTTTGACATTCTTATGGAGGGTACGACTGGGCCCTGCTCAGAGCGACTGTCATTCCGTTTATCATTTAAAAAAAAAAAAAAAAATATATATATATATATATACATACAATAAACTAATAAATTCCAAGGATAAGTACCGAGCACCATTCCAGCAACTTACAGAGCAGCTTGGTGTTGCAATGACTGCAAGAAAATTAATATTCAATTATAAACAAAGCTTGCTCTTATGTCCTAGATTGAAGAAATAAGGGGTAGATAAGCATTCATATCTGCAGTGGTAGATAACTTGCCTAACTAACAGTATGTGCTTGAGTGGGTGAATGGGGAATAATAAATGCTTCTCAAAATGAGCCTTCAGCAAGCTTATAGTCTCCAGGGGGAGACAATTTCCAATGGGGAGGAAGCTCACTAACATATAACTCCTGGTCTCTCTCTCTCTCCCTATATATATATATATATATATATATATATATATATATATATATATATATATATATATATTATAGAGAGAGAGAGAGAGAGAGAGAGAGAGAGCTAAATAGATAGATAGATAGATATAGATATATGCAGAGAGAGAGAGAGACAGAGAGAGAGAGAGCGAGAAGAGAGAGAGATTCGCCTAGAGGTGCGGGTGGGACCCCAAAGAAGTACTGTCTTCGGCTGCTGAACCAGCTAGCTGGAAGCGATCCTGCACCCAACCTTTGAAAGCCTGCGCTGTGTTCACATAGGCAGAAGGCACGCCCAGGGCATTCCATCGACACTTTTGTAGTGTCCTATTAGCCTCTATGGCCTGTCATCTATCGATCTCTCTATCTATTTAGATATAAGAAGGCCCTATGGAGAAAATGGGACATTGCACAGTGGACAGCTGGTGTCTGCTACAGCGTGTACAATTTTCAGTACGTTGTTGCCAGTTCACAACGAAAAGGCTGAGCATATCATGAATTGCGACCAGGACATGGCATAAAAAAAAAAGTTTAATACAACAAAGACAGGAGAACGACCGAAAAGGCAAGGAAAAAGGAAGCAGGCAGTTTAAAAAGGTAAAAAGAAATGACACACACACACAAAAGGGAGAGTGACCGAAAAGGCAGGGAAAAAGGCAGTTT
>JADBJO010000555.1:214982-217482 GCA_016801955.1 Conus betulinus | reverse complement strand
GAGACAGCGCCCCTTATTTTGCTTCGGTTGACAGTAGACAACCTTCTACCGCAGAAGTAGGTTAAGGCAGTTTGACATGAATATTGGTGAGGAAAATCCGTTTGAAAAGGGTGGGAAAAGTCTGTTTTGAGAGAGAGAGAGAGAGAGAGAGAGAGAGAGAGAGAGAGAGAGAGAGAGAGAGAGAGAGAGAGAGAGAGAGAGAGAAATTCACCGCACTCCACCCACCCCTAAGAATAAAAAACGCATGGCAGTGCACATCACTCGACCATCAATCAAATCAATTAGTTTTCCTAACATCAGTCAACCAGTCAGTTTCTTATCCACAGATAAACAAAACAATCAGTCTTTCATCATCCACCGAATCAGTCTCTGTATCCATAGATCAATCATCCATCAAGATATTGATCATTTAGTCGTTCTGTCCTCAGTCAATCAGTCACCTTTTCTATCCAAACAGAGCAGTCATTGATCAATAAAGTAAATCAGATCATCTGTCCTTCTACACGTCGTTCAGTCAACCCGCCTTTCTATCCATCAGACGAACTGACCAACACATCGCACGGCACATTCTGTGTCTGTTCAATAGCTGATTCCATCAATCAGTTGATCAATATCAGTCACGCACTCTCTGTTCTGCTGCATACGAATCAGCCAAACAATCGATCACACACTTTCAGGCCTGCAGATGAGTCAGTCAATCCAACAACGGGAGTTGCAAAGGACATACAATTATCCCCCGAAAACAGGTGCGAGGCTAAAAATAGACTAAAATGTCCACACCTCGACCTGGCACAAAAGGGACGCCATCTCCATCATCTCTCATTGGTACTGCACTGGGTCCGCTGTTGTCGCTCGGTGGGGGTGGGGATACATTATGTATGTATGTATGTATGTATGTATGTATGTATGTATGTATACATATACTATATATATATTATATATATATATATATATATATATATATATATATATATATATGAGAGAGAGAGAGAGAGAGAGAGAGAGAGAGAGTACGAATATGTTTATTGAAAGTAAAATGGATAAGCTAATTGGGTTTTTCTTTTTCTTTTACACCATTCCCCCAATAACAACAAAAAGCACAACACAATATGAGAGAGAGAGAGAGAGAGAGAGAGAGAGAGAGAGAGAGAGAGAGAGAGAGAGAGAGAGAGAGAGAGAGAGAGACGACAGACGACGACGAGAGAGATGACGAGACGACGACGACGACGAAGATGATGATGATGATGATGATGATGATGATGATGATCTTTTTTTCCAAGGGTAACACAGATAAGCAAACACGCTTTTTTCATCCGACTTTGCCCGACTAAGGGACTAACCAAGCGCGACTAGCAACTAAAACTCACAAAACTTTTAACAAACACACACACACACACTCACAATACATTACAAAAGGTGATGACTTGTTCCCCCATCTTAACAATACAAGACGTAGATGACTTTAATTAAAGGTAGATGACTTTAATTAAAGGGAAAAAAGAACTCGAACAACAAACAAGAATAAAGAAACTGATTACAAAGAAGAAAAAAGTCAGCATACACAGACATGGAATGCGCGATCCCTCTATCGGAGGAGAGAGAGAGAGAGAGAGAGAGAGAGAGAGAGAGAGAGAGAGAGAGAGAGAGAGAGAGAGAGAGAGAGAGAGAGACTCTCATTCGTGTCATAATCATTTTGACATAAAAAGGCTTGTTGGGTCCAGACAGACGTCTACTAGCGGGTTGCAACTGGTGATGAAATTTCTTGTTAACGCTCAGTCCGAACTCTGTGTAGAAAGTTAACTGAAATGTGCATATGTATAAATAAGAATTTCCCCCCACCGACTCTTTTGAAATGAACTAAAAAAAAAAAAAAAAAAAAAAAAAAAAAAAAAAAAAGTCGGCAGTGTTAATCATGTGTTTCAATCAAATGTGTGAACGCACACCTGAACCTTTCACCGCAGCAGACCGGAACAACGTCACTCCGGTGACGTCATCATGGCTCCTGAACACAGTCAGTCTCGGTCAAGGAGAACCGAAATTGCAAATCCACCTAAATGGAAAAAGCCTTATTTGTACTGTTTGCTAGTTGCTCTGGCAATCACGCGGGTGGCCTGAACCTGCATAAATTTTCAGACGACCCTGAAACTAGGGGTCAGTGGACGCGCTTGGTTCAAACGTGTCGAGCAGACAGCGGATGTACGTCATATCAAAGCTCGTAGGTCTGCTCATGGCATTTCACTTCAAATCTGAATGCAGATGATAGCGATCCGCACGGCTGGGTTACACACTTGCAAAGTTCTTTTTTGTTCATTCGTTGCTTCGTTCGTTCGTTTGTTTTCTTCAAAACATCGTCATTCAAGTGAAAATGTATTGACGTGTGAACATCGTTTTTTGTTTTGTTTGTTTTTTTTTGTTTTTTTAAATGAACACGGCCAGGTTTCCTCATGTATTATCTCAACTTAATGAAAAACAAAATGAAAAAGTAAACGGTTCAAATTTT
>JADBJO010000555.1:179982-194982 GCA_016801955.1 Conus betulinus | reverse complement strand
ATTTATTTTTTTTTTAGTTTAAATAAATGTTTGGTCTTATATGTGTGCTTTTACAACTAAAAAGAGTGCTTATGCACTAGTTATGTAATTTCAGAGTGAGATACAATGACAGAGAAGTGTGTGACTCGGACGTTGAGAGAGACGGAGAGAGAGAGAGAGAGAGGGAAAGAGAGAGAGAGTTCTGCTCAAGCTAGTATTAAGACTCAAATTTTGATTATGACAAGAACATCTAAGGGTCTATGAATACAACATGATAATTACACAGATTGTGTGTGTGTGTGTGTGTGTGTGTGTGTGTGTGTGTGTGTGTGTGTGTGTGTGTGTGTGTGTGCACGCAAGCAAGCATGCATGCATGCACGTGTGTGCGCGCGCTTGCACATGTAAGTGTTTGCGTGTGTGTGTGTGTGTTTCATGCGCCCATGCATCATCCACCCACATGCACCTGTGTGAAGTGGCAGCCTGCAGAGGCGAGGGGACAGCTGCGTATGGGGTCATGTTAGGTCAGACTGGAAGACAATGGCTGCAATCCCTGCTAACCTGATCGTCGTCGTCGTTGTGCACATGTCAGGCAGTTCATGAACAGCGAAGACGTTCGTGGATCAATAGCAGGAAGTGATAGCTGCAAAGAATCTGATTTATGCCTCTCCATATGATCAGATAACACGATTGCTTGCCTAAACTTGGCTTAAGCCCTTAATTAATGAGTTTTAAATTGAACCGGGAGGGGGAGTGGGAGAGGGGGGATAGGAGAAGTGGGAGGGTGGGGGGCGGAAAAGGGAAGGAATCGGTATGATTAAAATTATTTTCATTTGTCAGGTTTTATTAGTTCGCAAAACAAGCAGTGCGTTTGGCAGAAGGCTGTTGCTAACCCCATCTTCTCTTTATAGGTTGGCTGTCTTGGAAATTCAGGAATGCTTCTAAATTGATAAATTACTTTATTGATTAATGTTGTGTGCTTGTTAATTGTGTGCAAGCTTTTTTTGTTTTGTTTTGTTTTGTTCTCTTTCTCTCTTTACAATCAAATCGTCAGGGAATGTAACCTTTTTTGAGTTCATGTCTGGCAGATTAATGGATGCAGGATATGTCTCTGACACAAGTTCCAGTGACATTGCCTAGTTCAATCAAGGTTAATCCGGAAGCTTTCATTCACTCATTCGATGCTCGTTGACGTTTTATTTATTTATTTTTTTGCAAAGAGTGTCATGAGTCTCTCTCTCCAAAAAGTGTGTGTGCACTCGTGGATGACTTCTGAAGGATGAGACAGTTTGAGTATGAGTTGCGGTTCTTGGGGGGGGGGGGTGGGGGTGGGGATTGGGAACGGGAGGGAAGCATGTAGGGGATGAAAGTGGGGGTGCGGGGAGGAGGGTGAGGCGAGTGGGCGATCGTTGTCGTTAATCTTTCCACTGACCCCCAGCCTTAGCTCTGACATAATGGTTTGTTCGATATACTTGTAGATGAAAAAAAAATTATCAGCTTCAGAGCAAGGTGGTGGGAGGATTACATGGGAGAAGAAAGAGGGGGGGGGGGGGGGGGGGGGGGGGGGATGAGAGGGGGGGAGTGGAGGTTTTTAAAGTGCAACTTTCTGTTTGTTTGTTTTGAATGTGAATCATTTTTTGTGGTTCACAAGTTGTAACTGTAAGTTGGAAACTGTAACAGCAGAAGTTAAAAATCAGGTGTAGAGTAAAGGCTACTTGCAGTTCCTCTGTCCCTCTGCCTGTCTGTCTGTCTGTCTCCCTCTCTTTCTCTCTCTCTCTCTCTCTCTCTCTCTCTCTCTCTCTCTCTCTCTCTGTCCTGTATTCCTCCCTCTCTCTTTCTTTCTTCTGTGTCTCTGTGTCTGTTTGAGACGGGTAGAACAAACGAACGAACGAAATTTATTTTACCAGGGTAATGAGATAAGCAAATTGCGCGTGCTTTTTTCCACCCAGCCCTGGGTAGAGGTTTAAGGTGCAACTTTCTGTTTGTTTGCCTTGAATGTGAATCATTTGTGTGGTTCACATGCTGTAAGTTGGAAACTATTAAGTACAGCAGAAGTTACAAATCAGGTGTAGAGAATAGGCTACTTGCAATCCCTCTGGCCCTCTGCCTGTCTGTCTGTCTCCCTTTTTTCTCTTCCTCTCTGTCTGTCTCTCTGTATTCCTCTCTCTCTCTCTCTCTCTCTCTCTCTCTCTCTCTCTCTCTCTCTCTCTCTCTCTCTCTCTCTCTCTCTCTCTCTCTCTCTCTCTTTTCTCTTCTGTATCTCTCTGTCTGTCTGTCTCACACTACCTGTCTGTCTCTCTCTGTTGCGCGCGCTCTCTCTCTCTCTCTCCCCCTCACTCTCTTTCTACCCCTCCCCCCCCCTTTCTCTGTGTGATCCCTTTGTCCGGGAGTGAGAGAGCAAGCTGCATCATGTGCTTTCTGGGAAACACATTCTGCTTTGAGGCCGACCTGTCCCAAGAAACGTCCCCATCAGTTCAGAGAGACACATGTTTAGCGTTATGGTCAGCCCCGGCGGTTTGACAACCAGACAACAGGCACGGTGTTTGTCTGACTAAAAGCTCTCAGTGTTGTAGAACCGTGAACACGGGAAGTATGTAACACAGTGTCCTCAGCGTTGCAAAAGTTGTCGATGATTTTTTATTTTTTTTTATTATTTTTTTTTTTACATTGTGGGCATTAGTGTACGTTTGTGCATCCCATGAAAAATGGGCAAAGGCATCAGTTGTTTGGACTTTGTGTGAACTTTCTCTCAATCTCTGTTTTTCTCTCTGTCTCTGTCTCTGCCACTGTCTCTGTCGGTCTGTTTCTCTGTGTTTCTGTCTCTCCTCTGTTTGTCTGTCTGTCTGTGTCTCTGTCTGCCT
This sequence comes from Conus betulinus, assembly GCA_016801955.1. NCBI lineage: Eukaryota > Metazoa > Mollusca > Gastropoda > Neogastropoda > Conidae > Conus > Conus betulinus. Next base: position 192,145 of record JADBJO010000555.1, on the reverse strand, counting down.
CACTGTCTGTTTGTTTGTGTCTCTGTCTGTATGTCTCTCCCCCCCCCTCCCTCTCTCTCTCATTCTTTGTTTCAAATAGTGGTATTTCATGTTGTTATAAGCCAGCCCGATTGTGTATGACACATCCCGACTCAGTCTGTCATTGTAATGTCTCTGTGTCTCTGTCTGTCTGTCTGTCTCTCTTTCTCTCTCTCTCTCTCTCTCTCCCCCCCCCCCCCCCCTCCACCACGCTTATCTTGCTCTCTCGGCCCCTTTCCTTGTCCACTTCTTTCCTGTTTGTGTTCATCCCCATTTTTTTTCTTTCCCTGATTAGCTTCACTTCCTCTCCGGCGTATCATTACATTTCCTACACCGTTACACCATGCTTAGAATGATTTTGCTTTGAAGGAGATGGAAGAGCGGGAGGGGCGGTGATAGTGGACATTACCAGACCTGCTGTATTGGTGTGCATTGTGTGCCTCACTGGCTGAAGAGCGGGAGGGGCGGTGATAGTGGACATAACCAGACCTGCTGTATTGGTGTGCATTGTGTGCCTCACTGGCCTGAAGAGCGGGAGGGGCGGTGATAGTGGACATAACCAGACCTGCTGTATTGGTGTGCATTGTGTGCCTCACTGGCCTGAAGAGCGGGAGGGGCGGTGATAGTGGACATTACCAGACCTGCTGTATTGGTGTGCATTGTGTGCCCAGCTGGCCTCAAGGGGGTCATCGGCCCAGATGGAAAAAGAAATGAGGAATAAAACATTGGGACCCGTAGTGCTTCCAGAGACATGCTGACATGACAGGACGTTGGCCAAATCCTGCAGCCATGCAGATTCCAGTAACAGTCTGTAACCACAGCGTGAGTCCTTGCCGATCAGGTGAAAGACTCTCAAACCTTTAAGATGATGGCGTGTAAGCATTGACATGCAGATCAGAATAACTTGCTCGGAAGGAGGGTGTACCTAAAGTGAAGCGGCCTACGAACAGGAGAACAGCACGTCCATGACTGAGATGACAGCTTTTGAGTGTCATTCATAACCGCGCGATTCATGTCCTAGTTGATCTGCTGTGGCGCAACGCAAAGTGGAACAACGCGGAAGTCGCCACGCCAAATTTGGCAATGTGACAATTTGTGGGTGCATCGTCTGTTTAGGCATTAACTGGCCCAGTCAACACTAACTAGCGTTTGGCACTAAATCGATGTTCAACTGGTTTAAAGTCGATTTTGATGTCATACATGTAATTTTTTTTTTTTTTTTTTTGGATTGAAACGAAGAAAGTGAACAGTATTTTTGATACCTAAACAGTTATTAGAGCGCACGCATGCGCAAGCTGAAAAAAAACGGACAGGTCCGTATTTGCATACGGGTTTTCACTAATTTCAGTTTCTTTCTGCTGCGTACGGAAAGCTGCGAAGCTTCAGTTTGCATCCATGGTCCTGAGCATTGTGTGCTACGTGCATGGGGCAAGTGACCAAATTCAAGTGAGTTACTGGTCAAAGTGGTCAAGAAGTGTCCATTTTGATTTTGATTTCTTCTTGTCCGGTCAGTGTCGGGGACCGGACAGTGTCATCACGACAGTCATCTGCTACAGTGACAACAGTGTTACAGTTTGGTGCACAATGCTGCAGGTTTCTGTTTTCCGCAAATAGTAAAAGACAGATATACGTTTTAGTGCTGTTGAAGAGTTGAAATATAATGAAAAACAATACAGTGTGTAACCCATCAACAGCAAAAGATTTGAGTCTTCGTATTTCGTGTTGTTGGGCAGTTATCGATTGATAGAACTTGAAGGAAGCAGCGATCTGGACGAAGAAAATTTACATCTCGGAAGAAAAATGAAATGAATATTACAAAAGATGTACGGAAATTGTAACACTTGCTACGTTTTTCGTCTAAGCTGCTGCGTTGGTACATTTCACTTTGTATCATCGCTCAAGCCTCTCCGGACATCAAATCATTTGTTGTGCCGACAAGAGTGACAGTAATAATGGGACAATAATGACGTGTACAACAGAGACTGCGGTGCCTGTGAGGTCGTGCTCAAGTATGGACGTATACTGAGCATGGGAAAAAAATCGCATCTTTCAGCGGTTCAGACTCTTCTTGTTTGTTTGTGATTGTTGCGAGTGGTTCACAGTGAACGCTTGACAAAAAGGTTTTTCCAGTTCGATAGTAGACCAGTGGGTCATTGTGGGGGTTCTATTCCTATACTTACCGTTTGTTCTGGGGGTTCATCAGCTCTCAGCAACCCCTTAATGTATGGACCCATAATGAACAAATGCCGGGCCAAAGTGCGCGTTTCATAGTGCGAAAGGCTGTGCGTATGTTCGTTGTTGATAGCATCGCCTAGTAGACATCAATAAAATGTCGTCGCAACCCTTTTCTGAAAACAGAAGGCTTACGCTACAAGCGACTGTGGTTGAAGACAAGCCACATCCTTTTTGTAAGGGTGTGGTGGATGGATGATAAGGAGGGAAGAGGGCAGTAGGAGATGGGGGGAGAGAGCGAGTTGACACATCAACTTCCACACAAACACCAGCTCGTTGGTTTCCTCTCTCTTTTTATTCTTAAATCATGGTTGGATCGAACCAACCATAACCAAACCACCGACCTGTTAAGACATAAAACAACAATAATTATAAACATGAGGTATTATATGAAAACACACAGAGAAAACATTATCGATCAAATTTAAGCCAAGATTAAAGTGCAGGATTTACAACAAACATCAACACAAAAGGCCTCCCCGTTGCGAACGGTAGGAGGTACAACATACATTTGCAATCAATAACATAACCATATCATAAACATAACATTAACCATAGGCGATCCCCCCGTTGCGAACGGCAGGATCAACAACATAATTTCATTATTATAACATTAGGAGGGGATCCCCGTTGCGAACAGCAGGATCAACAACATGATAATTTCATTATTATAACATAACATTGAGACTCCCCGTTGCGAACGGCAGGAGTTACATACGGTCAAAAGCATGGATCATGATTTCATAGCGAAGAACAGTATTATAAGTGAACATACATTTAAGCACACACACTCAAAATGGAACTCCCCGTTGCGAACGGCAGGAGCAATGAAACAATAAATGAAATTAATTAACATCCAATTTTTTCAACAACAATTACACAATTGTAGAAAAAAAAAATCATATGTATAGTGTGTCACACATATGATCAAACTCAGAAAAGACACATCTTGCACATTAACATGCCAACTAAAGTTATCTTTCTTTCTCAGCACACACACCCACCTCAGGACAGTGCGTGCTACACGCTATGGCTCCACGTGTCACCTGTTAGGCCCACACCCCCGCCCAACAATGGCAGTTGCTTTTCAGCCCTGCAATGGACCCACGGGTGTAAATATATTGAACAAGTGAACACTCACAGACTAACAGATGCAGCGACCGAATAAAAAACTGACTGACCAGTGGCTACTCGTGTACAAAATAGGCACAAGAACGCACAAGGAACCGAGCAGCATTCAGTAATTAACTGCCTAATTACTCAGCCAAGTAACCACGTAACCCTTCAGTCGCTCAGATAATGAAACAATCGAACAAACAGGTAAAACACTTGTTTGTAACAGGTACCAACCCAGACACACAGAGGAATAATCAAACTAGCTTCACTGGCTGTATCTTAATCATTTGCTCAGGCCGCCGTGCGGTTTCATCACTGTGACTTAACCCTATCCGTCTCGCCAGCAAACAAGGGCGACGTTTACATGCCAGTTTGTCTAGTGTTCGAACACAAGGAACCTGCAGGGCGCGCGTTAAAACTTTATCCACTAATCACAATAAAAGACAGCAACGTCTGTAATCTATGTTTTCTGGCATTGATTTGTTGATTACTCACCATAAAATCTGTGACAATACTGAATAACTTTCTGATTTCATTCTTATTAAGCGCCAGCACCTGCTTAGTTACAAAGTTACCTGAATAATTGACTGTGGAAATTTGGTATATCACATTTCCAGTTGATAAGAAATTGGAGTTTGTACAATAAAAATGTAAGAACATAGAACTTTTAACTTCCATTTACTAAGATTGTTTCACGAAGATAGTACTCTATCTGCCCTCACTCTAGGTAAAACATAGCCAAACCAAAGGCAAAAACCATGAACATACCTTTACATTCACAAACACTGAACCAGCGTCACAGCCTTCACCCCACTCTGCTCAGTGAAGAAATGATCTCAGAGCCAGAACGCTGGGAGTATATAGGCCTTCCACCCCATTTGAACAAGATCTTTCGAGAAAGTCTATTGTGGTCTGCGTCACAATAGAACGTCTTTGCCTAAGATCTGGCCTTTGTGGGCTGCTTCAACGAACATTCTATCCCCTAGGGTCCGACAACCAACTGGGCCCGACCGCCATGTAAGTGGCTGGATCTGTAGAAGTGCAGAGGAACAGACCCTTCAGACTTTTGTACCTAGGGCAAAGTCCAGCATCCCACCTAAAAGATGTTTACCTAAAATCTCAAGTCCACCTCAGCTTATACTCAGTCTCCCGGACCAAACCATCCAGACCAGCCATGGTCAAAGGGAGGCTCTCAAGAGCCCCCCTCAGCAAAGGCGACACCAATTACGATGTGGCTGAAGTCTAATGGCTGTCTCTCCAAAACCAGTCTGCCCAGACCAGCCGTTGGCAAATTGTCTGCTGACTGACCAGCCTCTTAACTGGCATTCCCTACCAGCTAGGTTGCCCCTCACTGCGATTCTATCCCGCGTTTAAGGGGTTAACCATCAAGTGACTGAATTATTACCTTAGTTCGGATTGGTAAACTATGCGTCATAATTTATCCGGTCGGAATAATGTAAACTCTCTCTCTCCCTCCCTCTGTCTGTCTGTCTGTCTGTCTATGTGTGTGTGTGTGTGTGTGTGTGTGTGTGTGTGTGTGTGTGTGTGTGTGTGTGTTCGCGCAAGTGCTCGTGTGTGTGTGTGTGTGTGTGTGTGTGTGTGTGTGTGTGTGAGAGAGAGAGAGAGAGAGAGAGAGAGAGAGAGAGAGAGAGAGAGAGATGACTACATCCATTTCGCTTTCTTCCTATAATTTGTAATGGTTATTTATCAGATTTATTAGTGATATATTGATTAATAATGTTGGAAGAATGTTGTCATAATGTGACTTTTTTTGCTTTTTTTTCATTCATTCATTGAATCTTTCTTTCTTTTCTTCGTACATTTCAGGTTTTTGTTTATTTTTGCGATTTTTCTTTTGTACTTAAAAAAGTGTCGTCAGACATTACCACACTTCACAGAAGACACCATGAAAGTGTCTGAGCAGATACGTACCTCCAAATGTCATTTTTTCCATGTTACTTTTTCTTTTTTTAAAAGGTCAAGCTGTTGCATCGTATGTCAACAACGTGAAGTGGAGAATGACTGATTTTTGTCTGCCTTTTAAAAATTTATTTTATTTTATTTTATTTTTTAAATAAATTGACAATTGAACATGGATTCGTCTTTAAACCTTGAATGCTTTCCCGTGCAGGGAAGGCTGTATTTCAATATCTGACATATTGTACCATCATCACATGTTTATACGATTTACATAGGGCGTAGTGCAATCACGTAATAATGTCAAACACGTGTTTTACGTGTAAGGGGCGGGTGTAGGCTTCTGGGATTTTTGGACTCCACCTTCCTCCCCATGCTTGCCAAAAAGGCATTTTTAGCACGTTTACCCCGAAAGTGTTTTTAGCATCCCCCCCCCCCCCCCCCCCCCCCCCCCCCCCCCCCCCCCCCCCCCCCCCCCCACCCCCCCCCCCCCCCCCCCCCCCCCCGCCCCCTAGTACCGTCAGTGGGGCAGGATGCCACCCCCATTGGACCTCCCCTCCCGGCCCGCACTTAAGTGATCCAACCCTATGAATGTTTTTTTTTTTTTTTTATTATTATTATCATTATTACACACATTAGCATGCCACCCTTCACAATATTAAAGAAAGTGACAAGGAATGTAGATTTACACACACACACACACACACACACACACACACACACACACACACACACACACACACGCACACACACACACACACACACACACACACACACACACACACACACACACACACACACACACACACACACAACACACACACACACACACACACACACACACACACACGCACGCACGCACGCACGCATGCATGCACGCACGCACGCACGCAGGCACGCAGGCACACACACACACACACACACACACACACACACACACACACACACACACACACACACACCGACAAATAACACAAAAAAGGAGCAAAAAAATTACCATAAGTATTTAAGTTGCATATAGTCTTGTTTGTCGTGTTTAATGGGGCTTGTTTGTCGTTTTTAATCGGATTTGTTTGTGACATTTAATTGGACAACAGCTTTGACACACGACCTGTGTGGTGGAGTGGAACTGTAACCAGCATGGCTCGACTCATAGTGACACCGTGCAGGTGTCGTCTTGGTGGGACTCCAGGACGTGCCTCAGAAGACTGGAGACACAGCGTGCAGACCTTGTTCTCCTTCCTTGAAGAGTCAGCTGTCCGTGGTGCGTTGTGGAGTTCCCAGTTCAGCTGCTCCGACGGAGTCTTATCCCATGGCTGCAATAATGGCGGCCATGTGTTGGGGACCAACCCAGCGAGAAAGTCTCGTCTAACGGTGTTCGTGAAGGAAGGAACTTCCACGTCAAATATATCGTTCTTCGCTTTACACTGGCTAGGATTTTATGCAATGAAGACCGTTAACGGGTTCAGTGAACGACGTTTTTTTGGGGGTTCAGTGGACAGTATTTATTAGAAACGGCAGACGGAACGGCCGACAAGAAATGAAATGGAGTCCATTAATAAAAACGGCATGCAGTTTGATTTTGAACATGGAATACCTCTCCCAGCAGAGAGAAAGATTAAAAAAAAAAAATTTTTTTTGTAGCACTTTTGAAACAGGAGTAACAAATGCTGCTTCGCTCACTCGTGAAAGATTCCATAGAGATCTGTTTGTGGGCATTTTCACATGGTAGGAGGAGCTCTCTCTCTCTCTCTCTCTCTCTCTCTCTCTCTCTCTCTCTCTCTCTCTCTCTCTCTCTCTCGCTCTCGTGATCCTTTGCGCAAACACCAGTATGCGCTCCTCGCTTGCTCTCTTCCTCTCTCTTTCCATCTCTGTTCCTCCCTCTCTCTATTTCTCTTTCAGTTCTAGTACTCTACCTCTTTCTGTTTGTTGTTCCCTCCCTCTTCTCTCTCTCTCTCTCTCTCTCTTTAGCAGTACTCTACCTCTTTCTGTTTGATGTTCTCTCCCTCCTGTGTCTCTCTCTCTCTCTCTTCTCTCTCTCTCTCTCTTCTCTTCCTCTCTCTCTCTCTCTCTTCTCTCTCTCTCTCTCTCTCTCTCTCTCTCTTTTTCTCTGTTTGTCTAGTTCCCCCACCCCCTTTCTCTCTCTTTCTCTGTGGGACGTGTATGTAGGTGGTACATTTGATCCCACCCTGGCATCAACACAATAAAATTGAATTAATTCATGAAAACGATCCAGTCCACTTTTGTATTTTGCTTTTGTGAGTATATTGATTATTAAACGTACCATGGCGAATGCTGCTGTTGCTCTATTCATCAATTCAAAGCTTTTAATTGGGGCATTTTGAAGGAGAGGAGGGAAGGCGCTGCAACTGCTCGTTCATGATGATGACGTGGATTAGGCTACCTCTCAGTCCGCAGTTGGTCACTGGTCATCTGTGACAGATGCTGAACGTCTTCCGTCCTTCGCTCCACCGGACCGATGTTGCTGTTTTCTTCTTCTGCGTACGCAGGCTGATACTTCTGCGGACACTCCCTGTATAGACACGCAGGTATTAATCCTATCTGCTCAACAAAGGGAGTGGAGTTTTGTGTGTATGACCCGTTTTTTTTTTTTTTTTATCCCGCCATTAAGGCAGCCATACTCCATCTTCGGGGAAGGTGCATGCTATGTGTAACGTGTCATCCATACCAATGGCCAAACTGGCCTTCTCTTCCGAAAGTTGTTGGTGATGGATTTTACGTGTGTGCAAGGCGTTATGTGTGCGTTCACACACGGAACCTCGGTTTATAGTCTCATTCGAAGGACTGTATGGGAAACGGAGTGAAAACCAGTGTTAACTCCGAGGGAAAAAATCGCCCTGTACCGAAACGGCCCGGCAGAGATTCGAACCCGCAACCCTTGGATTACGAGTCCGGCGCTCTACCAACTGAGCTATTGTTGCTGTCAAAACCCGTCTCTAGGTGGACGACGTGTTATAGACTCTTGAAACCCATCGTGACTGTTGAAGAACGCCCGTTAGACGGTAGTTATGAGTGGATAACCCAGTAGTGATCCAGTGATCGGAGGTTGATGTATTTCCTCCATTTATTGACAGATAGTAAATGCTAAGAGACGCAATGGCGAGGGTTTGTGTGTGTGTGTGTGTGTGTGTGTGTGTGTGTGTGTGTGTGTGTGTGTGTGTGTGTGTTTCGTCGACTCGGACCCTTTTTTGTGACGAATTTTGTGTCTTCCAGGACAGAGAAATGTCGTTGGTCAGAGCTAGAGACGGCCTTCGGGCTCTGTGTGCAGCCAAGATCGTTTTGACGTCAAAACATCAAGGAACGTACAAGAGTTAAGTCAGGCATCATCACACTGAACGTCACCAGTGCAGGGGTCTGTGGTGCTAGTCATTCACATGCACAGCGGGGGCAGTCTGTGCCAAGACGCTGGCTCTAGGGAGGTCGGCCTTGTGTGTGTGTGTGTGTGTGTGTGTGTATGTGTGTGTGTGTGTGTGTGTGTGTGTGTGTGTGTGTGTGTGTGTGTGTGTGTAGGCTTACAACACACAGAGAGATAGACAGACAGACAGACACACTCACACTCACACACACACAAACACACACACACACACACACTCTCTCTCTCTCTCTCTCACTCACTCTGTCTCTGTCTCTGTCTGTCTCTCTCTCTCTCTCTCTCTCTCTCTCACACACACACACACACACACACACACACACACACACACACACACACACACACAGAGGCAGACATACGAACACGCACGCACGCACAGAGAGACACACACACACACACACACGCACGCACACACACACACACACACACACACACACACACACACACACACACACACACACACACACAGATCCTCGTCGGGTCGTATTCACTCGAACTTTCCCCCCTACAATCCCTTGAAGCAAAACCTTGCGTAAATCACTCAGCATTTCTCATCTCTCAACCTCGTCACCTACTCGGTGATTTACAATAGACCATTAACTTCATGAGCTGCATATCTGATGGTGACAGTAAACAGCAGACTAAAGTTTAGCCATTGTGCAGCGAGTGACTGACGAGGTGACAACCCAGCACGTACTGCACTGGCTTTCATCCGCAGGCCAGTTTAAAACTCAGCAAGCCGTGATACTGACTGACCGTGTGAAAAGTGGAATGGGAAGCCCTGCTTGGAATGAACTAATGCACAGCCTTCCACTGGAGAGACTCATATGGATGTACTGCCCTGGACATGCTGGAGTTGAAGGAAACGAGAGGGCAGACACACTGGCTGGCAAGGCAACGATAAGCACTGGATTACAGCTTGGCCGATCTGATGTGATAAGAAACCTGTAGAACCACTTATGCAAACAAGAGCAAAGTCACTATACCATATACCATCTTTCAGATCTGAACATCAAGAGAGGAAGTGGCCGCACATCCAGACTGAAGCGAAGAGCAAGAAGAAACATCACCAACTAAACAAACATGGGAATGCTCTCAAGGCCAACACTGCGAAGACTCCTAGGGATTGGGGCAAACTCAGACTGGGCCTTTCCAGTAACAGACACAAATGATCAAACACGTATCAACTGATATAAGACTTTGAATCTCTCAGGGCCCCCAATGTATACTGTGGACGTGTGTGCGCTGGTGTGTGTTCATCAGTGGGGTGATGCAGGCGTGCTAATTAGAGAGTCCACGGACGTAAGTGTGCAAACCGTGTGTGTGTGTGTGTGTGTGTGAGAGAGAGAGAGAGAGAGAGAGAGAGAGAGAGAGAGAGAGAGAGTGCGTGCGTGGGTGTTTGTGTGTGTTTGTATGTGGTGGTGTAGTTGTTCTTATTGTTATGTGCGAGTGTCCGCGCACGTGCGCCTGCACTTGTAGTATTTGATGTTCTTTTTCTTGTCCTTTATCCTAAGCCATCTTCTGAACATCCATTCCCACAAAAATGAAAGGTGCACGCAGTCACTTCACACACACACACAACACACACACACACACACACACACACACACACACACACACACACACACACACACACACACACACACGCACACACACATACACACACACAAACAACACGCACGCACGCACGCTCACACCCACACCCACCCACACACACACACATACGCGCGCGCGCGCACGCACGTGCACACACACACACGTGCGCGCGTACATGCGCTCGCTTGTGTCCACACATGGAAGTCGCACGTGCATACACATAGGCACTTGCGTACACGCCCACATACAAAGGCATACACACATATGTTCACATACATATGCAGATACGTGTGTATGCTTGCTTAACCCACAAATTACATATGCACTTCTGCACACGCACGCGCACACACACCCACACACCAAGCACACACACGCACATACGCTTACATACACACACAAATTACGCGTACACATGCATGTCCCCCATCCCCCTACACCCCCCCCCCCCCCCCTCACACACACACACACACATGCACACATGCACATGCCCACACCATGCACAAACACATGCGCTCGTGCACGCACATGGACACGTGCCCACACATCCATACACACAGGTGTACATTCACTACACACACACACACACACACACACACAATGATAGAAAAAGGCGCAACCAATGTTAGGTAGGTACTCAAGTCTTTCCAGCGCGTTGGGCTAATGCATAGGTCAGGTATCTGGTAAGTCGTAGCCAGGAGACCTTCTTCTTAAATTCTCTCGTCTTAGTTATCAATTCATTAATCCATTAGCTTTTAAAATCATGCGTTGTGTGGTCTCAAAAACTTAGCGGATGTGGTATAGCGTATATGGACAAGTCTACACGCGGTGACGCCTCCTTGATGAAACTGAAACTGACAGCCCAGATATAGCCCATTGCATTTGTCTGGGCTATAAACGACATGAATGTGAATTTGTATGATCTAGTATAAAAAAAAAAAAAAAATCTATTAAGCAGTAACGTATAACTGATACGAAGTTGTAAGAAAATGTCAATGTTGTAATGAAAACGCAGCTGAAAATGCTGGTCGCAGCATCAGCGCCTTCACTGTTCAGCGACGTGTTCATGTTGGAATAGTCATACCAGTGTTATCTGTGCTCATTTATCTGAAACCTGCCAACTCTCCTTTTCCTAATATTTGTAACTGCCGAGAAAATATCAACACTGAAGTCGCACATGGTGTTTGCATAGACATGGTTTACTTTGGTTACTATTATGCAACAGAAAAAAAAAATGAAATAAAAATCCGTCATCCATGAAAGGGATGAGAATGATAACAGAATTTTTCTGGTGTTTTTTTGCAGCCGTAGCTTTTTGGCAAGAAAACTTTGCATTATGTTATCACAGGAAAATGGGTAACCAAGATTCATAGTAGTTATTTGACTTATACTTTGGCGTTTTACAACCTTTTACAGTGAAACTGAATTTCAGGAGTCATGCTTTCAACGGTCTACACCCAAACAGTACCGGAAAGGACAGGTGCGAACAAAAGAGTAAAGGGAAACCACTTCGCTTTCTTCCTGTCAAAGCGACGTCATAAACCACTGACATAACTGACCTCCGCCTGGCTATGGAGCTAGTGCAGCGGCGGTTTTCCTTGTGTCCCCCCCCCCCCCCCCCCCCCCCCCCCCCCCCCCCCCCAGCCTGTCGGCCTGTCCGAAGCACGCCACACACGATTTGCATTTTCACCACATCAAAATGAAATTTTTATCTCCGTTTAGTTTATTGTCTTGAAATGGAAATAACATGTCAGGTTGTACATCATCTTCTGCTGCTTTGCTTTGTCATCTGTCCGTTCATTCTCCCTTTCTTGTTCGCTTTTTATGAAGTATTTCTTCTCCTTCCCCTTGTGCGGTTTGGTGTTACTTTCAAAATAAGGTTTTACAAGATACAGA
>JADBJO010000555.1:174982-177482 GCA_016801955.1 Conus betulinus | reverse complement strand
AACCCAATGTAGACCATACGCTACTAACTTACCCCTGGATTTTGCGATATGTATGTTTGTTTGTTTTTCTTGCTAAGTCCGCAACTCCCATGAAGTTGGTGATAGACTTGGATGTAGATGTGTGTGTGTGTGTGTGTGTGTGTGTGTGTGTGTGTGTGTGTGTGTGTGTGTGTAACTAACTAATTGTATGTTTGCTTGTGCATATAGGCACATATTCTATGCTGTCTGGATGGATACATGCATATTAGTCTGTGCTGGTTTATGTACATGGGTGTGTGGGATTTATGTACAGACGCGGAAAAAAAAAATTACTCCTGGACTCGTATCTCTGTAAGAATTCACATCTGTCTGTGCCATGTCTGTCCGTTCCTCCGCCTGTCTGTCTGTCTGTCTCTCTCTTTCTTCCTTTATGTCTCTCTGTAACTCTCACACTCTCTCTCTTTTGTCTGTCACTCTGTCTGTCTCTCTCTCTCTCTCTGTCTCTCTGTCTGTCTGTCTGTCTGGCGGTGCCATGCTTGTTCTCCTTCTGTAACTTCTCTGGGTCATTGTGGCTCCACACTGAGGACCAAGTTCACCAGGTTGGTCCAGTTCTGTCAGCTGTGTGTGGCAAAAAGGCGTGGTGGATCTCTGCAGAGGATTTCCCTGAGCATTCCGCGATGTTGGCCATTCCTCGTTGTGTTTCTTTCTCTTCTGTTGTTGTCCCCGTCTTTCGCTCTGCCGTCTTCCCCCGGCAGCTTCCAAGAGGAGAGTGTAGCGAGGCCAGTGGATCTGGGTACATCATCACAACTGGATACTTTTCTTTTTTTATCTTTTTTTTTAAACTGACCTGAGTAGATGTTGTTGACATGTCCGATGTTACGTTTTATGGTGTGACGCACTTGTTCATTCGTGATTTGATTAGTGAATCTGATATTGATTTGATCAGTATGTCTGACATTGATTTGATCAGTGTGTGTGATACTGATTTGATTATTGTATCTGATATTAATTTGATTAGTGTGTCTGGTATTGATTTGATTAGTGTATCTGATATTGATTTGACTAGTGTATCTGATATTGATTTGATTAGTGTATCTGATATTGATTTGATCACTGTGTCTGATATTGATTTGATTAGTGTATCTGATATTGATTTGATGAGTGCATCTGATATTGATTTGATGAGTGTATCTGATATATTTGATTGATTACTTGTGCCTGATATTGATTTAATTAGTGTATCTGATATTGATTGATTAGTGTATCTGATTTTGATTTGATTAGTGTGTCTGACATTGATTTGATTAGTGTATCTGATATTGATTTGATTAGTGTGTCTGACATTGGTTTGATTGGTGTATCTGATATTGAGTTTCTTGCGGGCATTTCCATGGCACAGACCCGCTGTGAAAAAAACACTGCACGCAGGAGCCTGGTCTCGTATTTTTTGGTGGTGTTATCTACTATCATTATCATTATTACGAATACTTACATAGCATCTACCTGGGTAGTGCCGACTGAAGAACTGCCAGCTAGCGCTTCATTTGTCCCTCCATAAGGATTTTAGTCTGGACAAAGCTGATGTTTTTTTTTTTATTTGCGGCCATTGACAGGATCCGTGATTTGGACCCCTCATTGCTAATGATGGATCTCGGGTAACTGAGTCCTCGCTGGACAGTTTCTAGCGTCTCTGCATGGACAGTTATAGTGATGACGGTGTTGTGGCTGGACTCAGGGTGGTCCTCCTGGCGCTGATGTCCATGCCGTAGGTTGCTGATGTGAAAACCAGTCTTTGAACAAGTTTGGCCAGTTCTTGTTCACTGCCTGCTGGACCGTCAGTGTCATCTGCAAATGGAAGGGTTGTGATGATTGTTCTTCCAGCGCTGACATGATCTTCTAGTCCATCAGTCATGGTGCGTTCCAGGAATATGTTGGAAAGTGTGGGAGGATACCACAGGGAGTCCGTAGGAACTCTTAACTGAAGTATGGAACCATTGTCCAGCAACTCCGTGAATGAGTAACGCGCTTGTCGCTTCGGAGTACGGTTGCTGGGTGGTGTTGATCAGCTTTTTGTCGATGTTATATTCCCCGTAGCACCACGCGCTAGATTCTGTCAAACGCTTGACTGAAGTCTATGAAGACATGGTGGAACTCCTGGTGTAGGGTATGTTTTTTTTCGCAAGGGGTACGCGGGTCAAAAGATCTGTTCGGTGATACTTCTGCCATTGCGGATTCTAGCCTGTTCTTCAGAAGAAATGTTGTCTGCAGCTGTATTCTATGAAGAATGTTTTTTGAGCGTTACTTTGCTGGCATGGCTGAACCAAACGATAGTGCGGTAGGTCTGTCAGTGTGCACGTTCGCTTTCTTTGGAACGGTGACGAAGAGTGACTGCGTCCATGACGTGAGCCACTCTCACCAGTCCACCAGATTTTTTTTTTTAACTTGCAGACGGCAGTCAGGATATCAGTTAATACCCCAGGATCTCAGTCAATGCCCCAGGATATCAGTCAAGTCCCCAGGA
>JADBJO010000555.1:149982-169982 GCA_016801955.1 Conus betulinus | reverse complement strand
AGTCTGTTTTTTTTTTTTTCCCTTCCTCCCTCCCTCTCTCTGTCCTCCCTCTCTATCCTCCCCATCTCATCTCTCTATCTGTCTCTGTCTGTCTGTCTGTCTCTGCCTGTCTCTGTCTGCCTGTCTGTCTCTGTCTGTTTTCTCCCCCTCCATTCCTCTGTCTCTGTGAGTGCCCACCCCACCCCCCGCTCCCCCTGTTTATTTCTGTTCGGTGTCCCCCCCCCCCCTCCCCCCCCCCACCTCCTCCCTCTTTTCTCTTTTTCTCATATGAAACGTGATCACATGTTTTAGTTTTGTTTTTAGTTTTTCTTGGATTTGTTGATCCATCTTCCACTCAGTCCTTTATTTTGAAAGGACACCACTGATTCTGATGGTCCAGAGTTAAAGCGGATTTTTTTAAAGACATGAAATAAGAACCGTTTTCTCTCCATTAGCCTTTGATTTTTCATAGAGCGCATCTCATTCAGAGAGACGCGAAACGGAAGGTATATTGGCACATGAAATGGAATCCATACATTTTTCAGGTATATTGGCACATGAAATGGAATCCATACATTTTTCAGGTATATTGGCACATGAAATGGAATCCATACATTTTTCATTTGCCATTTTTTGTTGTTGAAATTTTAGAAGACGCGACTGATTCTGATGCACCAGGGATACAGAAGTATAGTACATTTCTGTGTGAAATGGAAACTGCCTTGGTCAGTGAGTCGTCGATAGATTGTAGTTTTAAGGGATCGGTCAGTTAATGAGAGCGTTCAGTATATTCAGGATCTGAATGCAAGCGATGCATATGTAGAGTTTTACTTGTGGGTTGTGGATGAAAGGTGGCAGAGTGGTTAAGACGTTCGCCTGCCAATCCAACGTGTGAGAAGTGCGTGGGTTCGAGCCCTGCCTTTTTCGCCCTTTCTTTCCCAGTTTGAATGACAAATCGAACTGAACGTCAAGTCCATCGGATGGGGACTATAAGCGAGTCTGACCCGTGTGCCTTCCTGGCCCCCTGCACAAGTTAAAAGAACCCACGGCAGTTGAAAATCGAAAAGAGCAGAAGGGTTCCCCCGCTACCCTGGCAAAATTGATGTAAATTGAAGATAGCCGCCTGGTATTTCTTACCAAGCCACAAAAATTGTCACTGTTATCGTGTGCCATCGTGTACCGGTGAAATGGAGGACACGTATAAAGCATCGTATGTATCCTATGTGAGGAACTGGAGGAATAAATGAGATAAATGAAAATGAGTGACTGATATTTGAATGGTACGGGAAACGACTGAATGAGCGCCAGTAGGCTGCTCTTCGGCCGGCTCTACCTGGGTAGACGGCCCGTTGAGTGAGTGAGGCAGTGTGTTTATTGTAAAGCGCTTAGAGCTTAGTCTGTGACCGAGGATAGGCGCTATATAAATACCCAGTATAATAATAATTTTCGTATGGATGACCCAAAGAACGATAGAAGGTACAAGGACAGTTTTTACCTAAGACCCAGAAATAGGAAACCTTGGCTATAGTTGTACAATTGTCGGTATGACTGTCCGTAGTGTCTCTGTTTGTCTGTTGTCTGTCCCTCTGTCCGTCTGACTGTCCGTCTGCCTGCCTGTCTGTCTGCGTGTCTGCCTGTCTGTCTGTGCGGTGTGGCAGTGTGTCTCGGTGTGATCAGATTCAGACGTTGCATAGTGGTCATGAGTGAAGAAGGGTCGGACAGTTGGTGGGTTTTAGGTCTGTGGAAAGGGCCACTTAACTATTTCTAGCGTGCACGATCACATTTCGTAGACTTTGAAGAGAAGTAGAGCTGTCTCTTTATCTTTCCGTCTGTTTGTCTGTGGCTCTGCCTCTGTCTCTGTCTCTGTCTCTGTCTCTCTCTCTTTTCCATAGTCTCTCCATCTCTCTTTACGTTTCTCTCGTCATTTTTCTGTGTGTCTTTGTGTATTTTTGTCTTTGTGTCTATCTGTCTGTCTCTCTCTGTCTCTCGCTCTCTGTCTGTCTGTCTGTCTGTCTGTCTGTCTGTCTGTCTGTCTCTCTCTCTCTCTCTCTCTCTCTCTCTCTCTCTCTCTCTCTCTCTCTCTCTCTCTCCTATAGTCTCCGTCTCTCTCTACATCTCTCTTGCCATCTATCTTTGTGTCTGTCTCCTATAGTCTCCGTCTCTCTCTACGTTTGCCTTGTCATCTATCTTTGTGTCTGTCTTTGTCTTTGTGTCTGTCTGTCTCTCTCTCTCTCTGTGTGGTCTCTCTGTGTGTCTCTGTCTGTGTCTGTCTCTCTCTCACTCTGTCTGGCTGTCTGTCACACATTTTTGCAGTCATTCAACGGGCAGATTCAGCGAACTGTTCAGTACGATGCCAAGTCATACGGGTGTGGACAATACAACATTTCTTGACGAAAAGGCACACATGTTTGGGACAGAAATCTCGTTTGGCGGTGAAGTTGGAATACAAAATGATTTTATACGTCCTGAAACGAACAGGTTCTTTGGTTACAACATAAACTCCGGCATATGTTGGTTACTGGTTAAAATTCAAGAGAATGCACAGGTATAGGTTGTCTGATAATTTTTTATTTGATTTGATGGTAGGGAAAAAAAAAGAAAGGATTAAAAAAATGAAGACTGTGCACGTTTCAATTGATTATCTTCTTGATGTTTGAAAGAAGGAAATTTTTGTGCGGATGGCAAAACAGAATTGCCATGTCAACTATAATGGCAGATTTAGCGTTGCTTTTTGCATCGTACTTTGTTAAAACTGTGTACTGCTGAATCTGGGCAAGCGATTCACCTGCACCACGACCATATTTTGTATTTTTGAAATTGCAGAGCATCGTACCGTCACAAGTGACGTTGAAACGCATTTACTCTGTCGGTTGTACAAAGAGAGAGAGAGAGAGAGAGAGAGAGAGAGAGAGAGAGAGAGAGAGAGAGAGAGAGAGAGAGAATGCACGTCAAAGGCAGTCTTATCAAACGTGAATTATACGTATCGTTGAAAATCATCCCCTAAAGTTCAGATTGGCATTGAAATTGCGTCAGCACATGAACGAACTTTTGAAGACCAGTCTACGTAGTTATTCAGAGCATTCGGTTCACAGTATATTTTCTAAATCTTGAAAAACTTTTGAATTTACTTTTGTGAGAAGATCGCAATTGTATTTATGAAAGGATTGTAATTTGCACCCAGGCAAGAACGACGATGGACTAAAACATGAATAAATTATATTGATTCTCTCTCTCTCTCTCTCTCTCTCTCTCTCTCTCTCTCTCTCTCCTCTCTCTCTCTCTCTCTGTTTGTCCTGTCTGTCTCTCTGCCTGTCTGTATGTCTGTCTGTCTGTCTTCTTATAGAAGCATTATTCACCTACAGATCATTCTGTAATCAGTGTTCTGCCTCAGCAGATACCAGTGCAGTGGACGGGCTCTCTTAAGTCTACTGCGATGAAAATGTAGATTGTGCGTTTCTGATGTGTGTATTCATTACCACTGTAGACAAGAGAATGCCTGTTTTGTGTCCGACATGTCGACGACAGTAAAGAAAAGATCATTTCGCATTCCATTTTTTCCAGAATTACGAAACATCGTGAATTCATTAATTAACAGACATTTATATAAGCTTAAACAAGACCTTGCGTGTGTTCAAGCTCATATTATTGTTAATGTCTTCTGTGAACGAAAACATTTTAAAACACTTTGGTGTTGATCTCTACAGAGTTTTCAAAAGAGGAGATAGTTATTTGACGTATTTACTATTGGTATGATAATTCGACATGTCATGTTTGATAGTGTATCCCCTTTATGATGGAATTCCGAATGCGTATAGCAGACTTGAAAAAAAAAAATGGGGGGAGCAAAATTATGAAAAAAAAGGTATATTAAAAGCACGATCACGTGCATTTGAAAGCGCACGCGACAAAATCCATCTTCCTCTTTTCGCTTGGGCCCGCTCTCGTTTTTTGTTTTGGCTGTCAAGCTATCCCGAAAAATGAAAACCTATGCACAGCGATCCGGGGAGCTGTTAATGGACGGGTGTTTAGAAAGCATTTATCACGCAGGAGTGCTGGCATCCAACTCTTCTTGCCCACCGCTCGCCATCTTTTTTTGTGTTTGTGTTTTCTTTTTTCTTTTTTATTTTTTCTTTTCTTTTTTTTCTTTCTTCTTCTTCTTCTTCTTCTTCTTCTTCTTCTTCTTCTTTTATAAAATTGAAGCTTGAGTGACACGCTACGCCCCCCCCCAACCTCTGCCACCCTTCGTCAAAACGCGCGAGTCGTGAACTAGGCGATTAATTACGTCAGCGGAAGTCGGATAAAGTTGACGTAGCCAGCGTGCAGGGACCCGTTCTGACAGCGCTGTGTCATTCGTTTCTCTGTGTCATTCGTTTCTCTGTGTCATTCGTTTCTCTGTGTCATTCGTTTCTCTGTGTCGTTCCGTTGGCACTGCTGTTCACTCAGTGTGTCGTTCTGTCAGCACTGCTCTTCACTCAGTGTGTCGTTCTGTCAGCACTGCTCTTCACTCAGTGTGTCGTTCTGTCAGCACTGCTCTTCACTCAGTGTGTCGTTCTGTCAGCACTGCTCTTCACTCAGTGTGTCGTTCCGTCGGCACTGCTGTTCACTCAGTGTGTCGTTCTGTCAGCACTACTCTTCACTCAGTGTGTCGGTCCGTCGGCACTGCTTTTCACTCGGTGTGTCGTTCTGTCAGCACTACTCTTCACTCAGTGTGTCGTTCTGTCAGCACTGCTTTTCACTCGGTGTGTCGTTCTGTCAGCACTGCTCTTCACTCAGTGTGTCGTTCCGTCGGCACTGCTGTTCACTCAGTGTGTCGTTCTGTCAGCACTACTCTTCACTCAGTGTGTCGGTCCGTCGGCACTGCTTTTCACTCGGTGTGTCGTTCTGTCAGCACTACTCTTCACTCAGTGTGTCGGTCCGTCGGCACTGCTTTTCACTCAGTGTGTCGTTCCGTCAGCACTGCTTTTCACTCAGTGTGTCGTTCTGTCAGCACTGCTCTTCACTCAGTGTGTCATTCCATTGGCACTGCTTTTTCACACAGTGTGTCGTTCTGTCAGCACTCTTCTCTTCACTCAGTGTGTCGGTCCGTCGCACTGCTTTTCACTCGGTGTGTCGTTCTGTCAGCACTGCTCTTCACTCAGTGTGTCGTTCCATCGGCACTGCTTTTCACTCAGTGTGTCGTTCCGTCAGCACTGCTTTTCACTCAGTGTGTCGTTCTGTCAGCACTGCTCTTCACTCAGTGTGTCGTTCCATCGGCACTGGTTTTCACTCAGTGTGTCGTTCCGTCGGCACTGCTGTTCACTCAGTGTGTCGTTCTGTCAGCACTGCTCTTCACTCAGTGTGTCATTCCATTGGCACTGCTTTTCACACAGTGTGTCGTTCCGTCGGCACTACTCTTCACTCAGTGTGTTGTTCCATCGGCACTGCTTTTCACTCAGTGTGTCGTTCTGTTGGCACTACTCTTCACTCAGTGTGTCGTTCCATCGGCACTGCTTTTCACTCAGTGTGTCGTTCCGTCGGCACTACTCTTCACTCAGTGTGTCGATCTGTCAGCTCTACTCTTCACTCAGTGTGTCGGTTCCCAGATTTACCGCGATATCTGGGAACGCGTTCCCAGATTTCCTGAATTTTCCAATCGTGAAAATCTGGAACGCGTTCCCAGATATCACGGTAAATCTGGGAACGCGTGCGAAAAAAAAATAAAATGACAAGAAGGCCAAAGATCTCAATGGCACCTAAATAAATTGTTTCCTACCTTATCTCGAAAATCCATTTTTTTTTCGTCTTCTTTCTGCCCTTCTGAGCTCTGTACCGTCTACACAGCTCAGTGTCTTGTTCCGTGGACACTACTTTTCACTCTGTGTGTCGTACTGTCTACACAGCTCAGTGTCTTGTTCCGTGGACACCACTTTTCACTCTGTGTGTCGTACCGTCTACACAGCTCAGTGTCTTGTTCCATGGACACTACTTTTCACTCTGCGTGTCGTACCGTCTGCACAGCTCAGTGTCTTGTTCCGTGGACACCACTTTTCACTCTGTGTGTCGTACCGTCTACACAGCTCAGTGTCTTGTTCCGTGGACACTACTCTTCATTGCTTGTGGTGTTCCGCCAAGTCTTATTTTTGACGCGTACGTGTCGTTCCACTAGCAGCTCTTTTCGTTTTGATTGTGACGAACCTAAAGAACATGGACAGAAGCCGAAATTAATGATTTCTGTCTGTCAATGTCTGTCTGTCTGTCTGTCTGCGTCTGTCTGTCGGTCTGTGAAGGGAAGCAGTCTTTATTTCGTCTGTCTTTAATGAAACTGTGCTGTTTATTTTCATTCGTCCATTCGGTTGATGATGAAATGTACGCTAGGACGGTACAAAATGATAGTCAGTCACAAGGAAGAACAGCGATCGCATACAACGGGTAAAACTCGGGTTTTGTTCATTAAAACATGACATCTGGAAATCGGAGTAGGTAGAGTGTTAAATTTGTCCGGGGGGTTAGCTGTGACGAGTCGTATCGTAGGTTGATATCGTGACCCCCGTCAGCCGGCATTCGACCCTGAGGATCACCTGCTGGGGTCGCATCGAACCGCTTTCATCCTGGGTATGCGTCGCCGCAAATTGCCGTCTTTGCGCGCTGCGTTCAGGCGGCCCGTTTTTTTTTCAGTGTTAGTTACCGAGGAAGAGGGTATCTGCGTGCTGACGCATCCATCTTTACCCGACATTACATGTGTGGATCCATGACTGGTTGTAACTACTGAGGTAGTATGTTGGAAAAGGTCAGAGGGGAAAAGAAATGGAAAAGGGTTGGAAGAAGTAGTGAAAAGTAACAAACGCAAAAAAGAAAAAGAAATAAGTAGGGGGGGGGGGGGGGGTGTGTGTGTGTGTGTGGGTGTGGGTGTGGAAAGAAGAAGAAGAACATGTAGGTGCAAGTAGAAGAAGTCTGAAAAAAAGTGGAAAAGACATTATGAACAGGCACGAAAAGGCAGGGACACGTTGGGGAAAAAAAAAATAGGACAAGAACGCGCGTAGGTTGGAGAAGTTAGGGGGAATGGCAAGAAGAAAAAGAGGACAGGTAAGCGAAAAAGCAAAACCAAGTAGGAAAAGGCGAAGGGAAAAGCAGCAGGAACACGTTGGAAAGGTAGGGGGGGAAAGGAGGACGCAAACAGGAAAAGGTGTAGGGGGAAAACAGGAACAGGAAAGGGGGGGGGGGGGGGGGGGGGGGGGGGGGGGGGGGGGGGCAGGAAGCTGGAGCTTAGGGGCCGAAAATGGGAACAAGAAGGCACAGGTTGGAGAAGCTGAGGAAAACGCAGGCACAAAGTGGAAAACCTTTGGAGAAAAGCAGGGCGGGGGCAAAGCAGGAAAAAAGCAGGGGGGGGGGGGGGGGGGGGGGGGGGGGGGGGGGCGGTGAGCAGGAACAAGGTGCACAAGATAGAGTAAAGCAGGAAGATGACTTATTGTGATACAGGCTATTTAAGGATTACTATTGTGTGTGTGTGTGTGTGTGATTTACAGAAAAATTGGGAAGTATTCAAGCAAAAGGAGATTTTGTATGCGAACAAGAAAACTTGAATTGTCATAATTTCAAAATGTCTCATTCATAGATATTACGGTTGTGGCTTAGATGTATTGTGCTACGAGACTCAAACATAAGATATCAGTTTACAACATTATAGATTTTATTACTATTTCTAACAGAATTACAGTTGCTACTGTATTGGCGAAAAAAAAAAGTCTTAAGTGTAAAATTCAGTATTCTAACTCTTTTCCATGGTTGCTCCTAACATTTCTGGCCAGAATTCGTTGCTGCTACTGATATACTACATACCAGTTGTACATTAACCAAAACAAGCATCAGTCTATGTACAGTGAATAAATATATATAAAAAAGACCCACACTTCTCCTTCTCCCTACTTATACGTATGCGTGCACGCACATAATGCACTCATAGAAAAAACAGATAAAATCAAGTTCTCTCTCTCTCTCTCTCTCTCTCTCTCTCTCTCTCTCTCTCTCTCACACACACACACACACACACACACACACACACACACACACACACACACACACACACACACACACACACACACACAACCGCGCCCATGCACATGCATATGCACTTCTGCACATGGACACACACGCGCACTTACACACATGCACACATGTGCGCGCGCGCGCGCACACGCACACACACACACATATGTGGGCGCACGCACACACACACACACACACACACACACACACACACACACACACACACACACACACACACACGTGCGCGCGCGCACTCACACAAACACGCATGCGTACACACATGCACACACACAAGCGCACACACATGCAGGCACACACATACAAACACACACACACATGCGCATGCGCACACATATGGGCCCATGCCCACACATCCATACACACATGTGCACATTCACTACACACATGTACATAAAAAAGACACAGCCGATGTTAGGCACTTAAGGTCTGACCAGCGCATTTTGTGACTATGAAATCCCAGTAGAACTAAAAACTCGATTTAGGCAGTCCCATTTGTTAAAAAGAGACGCCTTTCACGTACCTACAAAGTCCAGTACATCAAAATGCGATGTTCTTGTAATTCCATTCTGAGGAAATACTTTCTGTACAAACTCTTCCCAAAACCCTGTACTTTGAGATACTGGTTTCTGGTTTGTCCTAACTCATGGCGCTTTGAGCTTGTAAAAACCAAGTATCATCAGTCACTTTGTTCTTGTTGTCTCAACTGGTGGAAATGCTTTCAGTCCGGGTTTGGCAAAACCTCGTACTTTGAGACACTGGCTTCTGATTGTCCTTGATCATGGCACTTTCAGCCGTCGAAAACCAGCATCTGATGCATGTTTGAATTGTATGTTTACACTTAGCGCAAGAGATAAATGAAAGTTCAAGAAAGTGTTTTCAGCAGAAATGATATTGATTTACTTTGTGTAAAAGTTTTGAGGCGTTCACTTAATTTGTTTTCATGCTACGGCGGCCGAAAGTTTAAAAAATCGTCTCCTGTAAACTTTCAGAAAAATGAGATACTTGGTTCGGGCAGTCAACCCTCGATGTAAGAAAAGGTAGGGGAAAACAGGAAGATGTAGGGAAAGGTAGGGGGAAAGCAGGAAGATGTAGGGAAAGGTAGGGGAAAACAGGAAGATGGAGGGAGAGGTAGGGGGAAAACAGGAAGATGGAGGGAAAGGTAGGGGGGGGAAAAACAGGAAGATGGAGGGAAAGGTAGGGGGGAAAACAGGAAGATGGAGGGAAAGGTAGGGGAAAACAGGAAGATGTAGGAAAAAAGTAGTAGGGGAAAACAGGAAGATGGAGGGAAAGGTAGGGGAAAACAGGAAGATGTAGGGAAAGGTAGGGGGAAAACAGGAAGATGTAGGGAAAAGTAGGGGAAAACAGGAAGATGTAGGGAAAGGTAGGGGGGAAAACAGGAAGACGTAGGGAAAGGTAGGGGGAAAACAGGAAGATGTAGGGAAAGGTAGGGGGAAAACAGGAAGATTTAGGGAAAGGTAGGGGAAAACAGGAAGATGTAGGGAAAGGTAGGGGGAAAAACAGGAAGATGTAGGGAAAGGTAGGAGAAAAACAGGAAGATGTAGGGAAAGGTAGGGGGAAAACAGGAAGATGTAGGGAAAGGTAGGGGAAAACAGGAAGATGGAGGGAAAGGTAGAGTAAAGCTGGAAGATGTAGGGAAATGTAGGGGAAAACAGGAAGATGGAGGGAAAGGTAGAGTAAAGCAGGAAGATGTAGGGAAGGTAGAGTAAAGCAGGAAGATGTAGGGAAAGGTAGGGGAAAACAGGAAGATGTAGGGAAAGATAGGGGAAAACAGGAGAGATGTAGAGAAAGATAGAGTAAAGCAGGAAGATGTAGGGAAAGGTAGGGGAAAAAACAGGAAGATGTAGGGAAAGATAGGGGGAAAACAGGAAGATGTAGAGAAGATAGAGTAAAGCAGGAAGATGTAGGGAAAGGTAGAGTAAAGCAGGAAGATGTAGGGAAAGGTAGGGGGAAAAAAACAGGAAGATGTAGGGAAAGGTAGGGGGAAAACAGGAAGATGGAGGGAAATGTAGGGGAAAGCAGGAATGGAGGGAAAGGTAGGGGAAAGCAGGAAGATGGAGGGAAAGGTAGGGGAAAGCAGGAAGATGAAGGGAAAGGTAGGGGGGAAAGTAGGAAGGTGTAGGGAAAGGTAGGGAAAGCAGGAAGATGTAGGGAAAGGTAGGGGAAAGCAGCAAGATGGAGGGAAAGGTAGAGTAAAGCAGGAAGATGTAGGGATAGCTAGGGGAAAGCAGGAAGATGAAGGGAAAGGTAGGGGAAAGTAGGAAGACGTAGGGAAAGGAAGAGGAAAATCAGGAGCGATTAGGAAAGGGCTAGGGAAAGCGGGAAGAAGTAGAAACAGATGTACAGTAAAGCAGGAGAAAAAGGACCAGGCAGAGGAAAGCAGGGACACGCAGAGAAAAAGCAGGGACAAATAGGAAAAAAAAAAAAAAAAAAAAAAAAAGAGGCGTGAGGAAAAGTAGGGACAAGTGGGGGAGGAGGGGAGGTGGGGGGGGGGGGGGCGGATCTAATAGCAGAAAACTGAAACAAGTAAGCACAGATTGGAAAGGAAAGGGAACAGAGGAAAACATGGAAAAAAAAAGGCAGGGGAAAGGCAGGAAGCAAGAAAAGGTAGGGGGGGAAAACGAGTAGACGAAAGTGAGTGAGACACAGGAACAAGTGAGAAAAGGTAGGGGGGAAAACGAGTAGACGAAAGTGAGTGAGACACAGGAACAAGTAAGAAAAGGTAGGGGGAAAAAAACGAGTAGACGAAAGTGAGTGAGACACAGGAACAAGTTAGAAAAGGTAGGGGGAAAACGAGTAGACGAAAGTGAGTGAGGCACAGGAACAAGTAAGAAAAGGTAGGGGGAAAACGAGTAGACGAAAGTGAGTGAGACACAGGAACAAGTTAGAAAAAGGTAGGGGGAAACGAGTAGACGAAAGTGAGTGAGACACAGGAACAAGTAAGAAAAGGTAGGGGGGGGGGGAAACGAGTAGACGAAAGTGAGTGAGACACAGGAACAAGTAAGAAAAGGTAGGGGGGAAAACGAGTAGACGAAAGTGAGTGAGACACAGGAACAAGTTAGAAAAGGTAGGGGGAAAAACGAGTAGACGAAAGTGAGTGAGACACAGGAACAAGTAAGAAAAGGTAGGGGGAAAACGAGTAGACGAAGTGAGTGAGACACAGGAACAAGTTAGAAAAGGTAGGGGGGAAAAACGAGTAGACGAAAGTGAGTGAGACACAGGAACAAGTAAGAAAAGGTAGGGGGAAAACGAGTAGACGAAAGTGAGTGAGACACAGGAACAAGTAAGAAAAGGTAGGGGCAGGAACAAGTTGGAAAAATTGGGGGTGGGGGTGCGGGGGGGAGAACACGTCAGAGGGGAGATGGGGGGGGGGGGGGGGGTAAGCAGGAACAGGTAGCTAAAGGCAGAAGAAGAAGGAGGAAAAGGTATGAAAATGTTGAGAGAGAGAAAAAAAAAATCGGAGCAAGTGTGGGCAAGTAGGACAACATGGCAGTGGGGGTGGGGAAGCGGAAACAAGTCAGATAAGATAGGAGCAAGTCGTGGTGGTGGGAGGGGGGGGGGGGGGGGGGGGGGGGGCGTGATATCAAATAGGAAAATGTGAGTATGAGCCGAAAAAAAAAAAAAGCAGGGGCATGAAGACATGATAGGAACAACTCGGCACAAGGGGGAAAAAGGTAGGAAGAGTACAAAAAGTTAGGGATAAAGTAGAAACGAAGAGGAACATTTAGAAACAAATAGGAAGAACAATTGAGAAGAAGAAGGAGAAAAAAAAAAAAAGTAACGATGGAAACAACAGGACAACAGCAGGAAAGTCGTTCTACTCAGTTTCAGTTCTCAGTTTCAGTGTCATCAAGAAGGCGTCACAGCGTGCGGAATAGTCCATATACACAACACCACATCCGCAAAGTTTTGAGACCACACTACGCATGATTGTAAGCTGATGGATACATGAATTAGAATTAACAACTAAGATGAGAGAATTGAGGGAGAGGGTCTCGTGGCTATGACCTAGCGGATGTTTGACCTACACATTTGCCCAATGCGCTGGTCAGACCTGGAGTGCCTACCTAACATTAGGTGTCCCTCTCTCTCTCTCTCTCTCTCTCTCTCTCTCTCTCTCTCTCTCTCTCTCTCTCTCTCTCTCTCTCTCTTTCTCCGTTTGGTCTTCTTTTATTTGTCTTCCTATTTGTTTCTGAATGTTCCTGTTCATTTTCTACTTTATCCCTACCTTTTTGTACTCTTCCTACTTTGTCCTACGCTTGTGCCGAGTTGTTCCTTTCATGTGATACTGATGTGCATTAAAAAATCATGTTCAATACACAAGACTGTCGGCTACCGTAATCTCAGTGTTGAGAAGATCCTTCGCCGACTGTCTTCCAGGAGGGTCGCTGTTCATTGAGACAGTCGTCAACCAAAAGCTAGGCTGACAATGCGATTTTTTGAGTCCAAGACCCCAATGGATTTAATTAAGAAAGACATCCATCGATGCAGAAGAGGCAGCCGTCTGTCAGCAGAGGAGATGAAAGAACTGAAGATGCTTCGTTACAGATATATTTTATATTCAGCGGGTTTTCGTTTCAGTGGGAAGGAGGATCTCCACTATCCATGGCTTTTTTTTTTTTTTTTTTTATATTATTCTCCAGTATTTCATTTCGTTCCTAAGAGAGAGAGAGAGAGAGAGAGAGAGAGAGAGAGAGAGAGAGAGAGAGAGAGAGAGAGAGAGAGAGAGAGAGAGAATGTGTTTGAGGGTTTGGGGTAGGGCTGGGAAAACGGTAAAGAATGATGAGATACTTTATTTGTTACTTTAGTGCATGTGTACAGACAAGAATTTCAGCAATCAGCTTGCTGTTTCCGACGACAGGATAGTATCTGTAAATCTATCGTTGACTGGCTCGTGGACAAACTTTTTTCTGGCATTGGTAAGTTAGGAGGAAATCAGGGATCCCAAAGCAGCATTTACTGTCATCCGTTATCAAAAGCCGAAGTGAAGTCAGAACATCTTTGTTTGTTTGTTTGTTTCTCACGTCACTTGGGTTAGCTTGCTTTCAACGGAACCAGTTTATATATGCAGCGGGGCTCTTTGTTGTCATCCCGCCGCGCGTTTATAATTTGTTTGTTCATGGCTTTATTTTACATGGACTCCCCCTCCTCCCCCCCCCCCCCCCCCCCCCCCCCCCCCCCCCCCCAACACCCCCCCCCTCACCTTTCTCCTGTGCGTGCGCGTGATTTTCCATGTCGGTGTGCAGTACTCTCCCATCAATTTTGTGAAGAGACGTGAAAGCCCTGTACAGCTTTAGCAACGAGCGAATTACCGTCGTCCACGGGTTTCAGTGACACCATGGCCATTGCGGTCGGCTTGGACAGGAACAGTACGCATCGGGTATCCAACGGAAGGCACCAGCTGGGCTCAGTGGAAGGGCATCGAGTTGGTAGTATACAGTCAGATGTTGCGTGGTCGATTTCTGCCTGTGCCCAAAGGAAAAACGAAACAAAAACAAAACAAAAAACAACAAAGAGAATCCCCCAAACAAAACAAACAACAACAACAACAACCAAAGAAACACACGTACACACACACAAGACGCACGCAAACTCGCGCGCACGCGCGCGCACGCACGCACGTACGCACGCACGCTCGCACACGCGCGCGCAAGCACACACACACACACACACACACACGTACATTTTCGCTCTCCCCCCCCCCCCCCCCCCCTTTCATGTTGTTCTGGTGAAATAAGTGTAGTTTTAGATGACACCCCCCACCCTCCCGGACTTTACCTCCACTCTCCTGGGATGGTGATGATCCCCCCCGTCAGCCTCTCCCCCCGCCCCCCTCCCTCTCCCCCCCCCCCCCCCCCCCCCGAAGGTAGGTGAGCGGAGCGGGATGCATACATGTAACAAGACCTGGGATATTGGGCGGGGGGGGGGGGGGGGGGGGGGGGGGTTAAAGCTGAACCCAGCTGTAAATAAATAACCCTTGTCTACCACTGGATGCAGAGGTATAGTGAGTGGGCAGAGGTATAGTTTTCCGGGCAGAAGGGGGCGGAGGGTGGGATGGGTGTGGGGGGGGGGGGGGGGGGGGGGGGGCGTTAAAGCTGAACCCAGCTGTAAATAAATTAACCCTTGTCTACCACTGGATAAGAGCAGAGAGCAAGGGGGCGGAGGGTAGGATTTTGGTGGGCAGAAGGGGGCGGAGGGGGGGGGGGGGTGTGTGTGTGTGTGTGTGTGGGGGGGGGGGGGGGGGGGGGGGGGGGGGGGGGGGGGAGACTTAATATGATTAATGCCTCTGCCCGCTTCTTTCCTGTGGTTACATACGACTTTCACGCCCCGGTCGTCCCACTGTCATCGTCGGTGAGATGGTATTTGATTGGTGCGCGTCAGCGGTGTTTTGCTTGCGTGTCTTGCTGGTTTCTGATTGTATGAAACACGCTTTGTCCATTATCTCCTACGTTGTTGAAATGGAATATCATATCCCGAGGAAAAAATGTCACCCATTTACTAGATCCCTATCGGTGTCGTTAATTGCGGGTTTACAGTTTGTCTTTCGTCCGTTTTTGATTTCTGTTTTCTGGGTCTGTCTGTCGGTCGGTCTCTGTCTCTGTCTCTGTCTCCCGCCCCAAGTTCATCTCAACGCCCTCCTCTCTCTCCCTCCTCCCTCCACGGGCGCGCGCGCGCGCTCATGCACACACACACACACACACACACACACACACACACACACACACACACACACACACACACACACACTCACAGCGCGTGGGCGCATGTATACGCATATGCACACACACACGCACGCACGCACTCACATTCATAATACACACATGCACACACATACGTATGCACGCGCACACACATACATGTATACACACATACGCACACACACACACGTGCACACGCACGCAGGCACACACACACACACACACACACACACACACACACACACACACACACACACACACACACACACACGTACGTGTGCGCGCGCACTCTGCCTCTGCCTGCCTGTCTGCCTTTGTGTCTGTCTGTCTGTCTGTCTGTCTGTCTGTCTCTCTCTCTCTCTCTCTCTCTCTCTCTCTCTCTCTCTCTCTCTCTCTCTCTCTCTCTCTCTCTCTCTCTTTCCTCCTTTCTTTCTTCCTCTTGTTTGTCAACGCTTCGCCCATGTATGCAAGTCTCCAAGTTTAGCGTCTGCCCAACAGCAAAAGTCGTACCTCATTCCTCAACACCGTCCCGCAGGAAGCACAAAAGTCTGGTCGTGCATGAGATCTAATGGACTGGTACCAGACAATTGACTCGCAGACACACGTACGTGCTACTCCGTCGTATGATGGAAACGAATTGTGTGTCAGATTTCACATGAACGTTCAGAACGTCATTGGACGGAGGGCTCCAGGGTCTCCCGAGGGTCGTCAGTGGCTTTGTATAATGACCCTGTAGTGATTTAGACGGATGTCAAAGGATTTTGGTGAGGCCAAATCTGTTTTTGGGCGATTACGGTCAAAGGTCATGGTCATTTCAGGCGGGTCACTGTGTCTTGTAACAGATCAACGGACCCAAGGACTGAGTGAGGTACATTGTCGTCCAGATGTTGGAGGCTGATCCATATTGGATGCCTGGGACGTGGACGGCGAAGCATGCCAGGCATGATGACCCAAACGGATCACGTTGACCTGTTTGGTCACTGGAACCCATTGAAGTTCAAATGTCACGATGATCCCTATTGTCCTTAATACGGGTCACTTTATTTCGTGTTGTTTAGAGCCCAGGCGACCGCGAGGGGCTATAACAGTACTGTCATCTTGTCAAGGTAAATTTTCAACTCAGAAGTTTATAAAAAAAAAAAAAAAAAAAATCCCCAGCTTAGTAAAACAGATTGTGTAAAACACGCAAAAAATTGCTTAATTTTTTTTTTCTTCCCGTAAACTCTTGAGATCAAATGAACACTGACAGATCTCTTTCAGGAACTGAAATGATAACATTTGTTGGAACGTCTCGGAACAAGGCTTTCACCAAGTCTTGTGTACATTGTTTATGCTAGATATCATTTAGGCCCCAACGCTTAAGAAGAACACGTTTTACAGCGAGTGAAACGTCGCATGGAATGTACCACAGAGCTTCTTTGCATTCTAAAAAAAAAAATGATAACTTGTAGATGTACAAAGAATAGCTAAGTGCGATCGGCACAAAACGTTGTCTTCCTGACGGCCACCTGTGGTAGATAGATAAAACCTCAGTAAAGTTTGGTCGGATTTGAAAGAGTGTGTTGTCCGTTTGCATGTTCAACTCCTCTTGCTAAATGATTCTGACGTAAGTCTCAGCTTTCGGTGTCAGATCGGTGTAAGGGATAGAGAACCTAAACACTTCTTCCCTTAACGGTATTCTCGGCAGATCTATCAACCAGCTCACTGCCTTCAGTGCCAGCAAGACCGGGAATTACTAAGCTAAAACTAAATTGTAGCGTCAGATTTCAGAGAGGAGTACAGGTATAAATAGAAAAAAAAAAAAGAGAAGAAAATCAGGAGCTGAGGATGGTTGAGGTGGCGGCCAGGAATAGCCTCCAACACAGTAATGGAATAAGAGAAAATGAGAAATCTTTTGTTTTGATTCAGAGAGCATTTGAAGTCCCAGGCCCAGCGCTGTGAGTAGCTGGAGCTGTCGTGGGGGGGGGGGGGGGGGGGGGGGGGGGGGGGCCTTTGAACAGTAGGGTCAGATGATTATTAAGCTCGATAAGGGTCAGCACAATCCCATTCCGATAACTTGACCTTTAACCTCGGTCTGGGTCACCATGACCTGGTGGGGTTCTTTAGACATTCATAAGGTCACTATGGTCCAATTTGGGTCACCCTGACCCCCCGCCCCCCCCCTTTTTTTTTCCCCTATAATAGTTCAGCTAATCAGCATTTTACTATTAAAATAAATAGAAAAGACAGAATGAAAAGAAAATGAAGTTTACATACACGTACACACATATGGAAACAGATAATATATCAGCATAAAGAAACTGTCATAACTTTAACCACATTATGTCAATGTTGAATATGTTCATAAACAACTTGGTCACACACACACACGCGCGCGCGCACACACACACACACACGCACGCACACACACAAACACAGAGAGAGAGAGAGAGAGAGAGAGAGAGAGAGAGAGAAGCAGTGGACAAAACATATAAGTAAAGGAGAGATACGGAGGAAGGGAAAAGCAGAGGGGATTTTACGGGTCATGTCAAAGTGTGACTTCAGGCTGAGTTGAAACGACCCAGCTTCTATACCATGATCTTGCGTCTTGATTTGGTCACCACTGGCCCCATTTGGGGACAGGCACCGTTGCCCCCATCTAGATCATTTGAACCTACGAACCACTTCTGGCAACCGTCAAACGACGGAAGATGGCATGGTTTGCCACGTCATTCGTCACAGCACCCTCTCCAAAAAACCCATTCTTCAAGATACCGTTGAAGGAGGGCGCAGACGAGGACGGCAGAGAAAGAGCTGGTCCGAAAATATAAAGGACTGGACCAAAATGACCATGCCAGATCTCCTCACGACAGCTACAAACAGAAGAGCCTGGAGAGAAGCGGAGGCTGCCTCATCACGTCCCCCCTCAACGACCCCAGCGGTCAGGGGGTCAATGATGAAATTTGAATCACTTTGATCTTTTGACGTCAGTCTGATCCACTGCGACCCATTTTCTGACATTACGACTCACGTTCTGTCACCTTGACGTGCTGCTGTTTCGATCTGGGCTAGCGCGATCCAGTTTGGGATGCGAGTCTGATCTGGATCGGTCATGTTACAAAGTGTACAGAAACACCTGTTTCGATGCGTCTGTCGCCATCACTGTCTCGTCAGTCTCTTTATTAACTTGGTCAGGCGATAAGCTGTACGCGTCTTCTCGTTCGTTCCTTTTTGGTTTCATGAATGATCTGGCCACTAAAAGGTAATGAAAGAAACAGGTGCTCTTTAAGAAACAGAAACCACCATGAAACGTCGTGCGTGACGACTTCCGCTTCAAGGAGCAGACAAGCGAGCGCAGAAGCTTTACTGGATAATCTCATATCAGCCTTTAAACGTATACTTGCCGTCCAGCGCTTTCCCACTGAAGCTAATAGTGTTCCATAGCTTAGGTATACCAGTAGATGTTTAAAGCAGTGTAGCAGTATGTATGTTGCAAACGACGGTTTGGCTGCATGATGCTCGTTCGGTCTCGTGGAACGCACCTTTATTGCTGTGATCCATTTCTACATGATTGCAGAATGAATTTGCCTTTCAAATTTAACCAGCAGTTAGCTTTTTTTTTTCAAGCTTTATAGGAATTCAAAATGTCTGAACAAACAACCCTTTGATTTAGTCGATAAAAACTGAAAATAAATGTTTGCTGTTTTCCTGCAACACTGGAGAGCAACTTATATTTTACGTTTAAAACTGAGGATAAGTTTGTCTGTTGCTCTCAGCCTCGAGGATAAGTTTCCCCCTTTTCGCACAAAAAACTGGGAATAAGTTTATCCTATGCCTCCAACCTGACGCTGTTTGCTTTTTGCTTCAAAACTGGCGATTAGTATGTCTGTTGCCTACGATACTGAGGACATATCTGCCATTTATGTATAAGCCTGAGACCAGTTTGCCTATGAAAAAAAAAAACCGAAACCGTGGATTCTTTTGTCTTTTGCCTACAAAACTGAGAATAAGTTTGGTCCCCGGTTTTACTTTCTTTTCTTTCTTCTTCTTTTTTTTTTTTTTTTTTTTTTTTTAAACAAAATTGAGTATAATCTGCACTTTGGTGGCAAATTTTAGATGCATTTCCCCATACACCATTGATATAAGTTCACCTTTTGCCGACAAAACGGAACATGTATGCTCTTTGCCTACAAAACTAAGGATAAGGTTGCCATTTTGCGAACGACACTGAATGTTGGTTTGCCTTTTGCCGCCAGCATTGATAATGAATTTGCTCTTTGACTGAAAAACTGAGTATAAACTTATCGTTTGCCTACAGCCTTCGGGGCGCCCATATCCAAATGGTCAGAGCGTTTGCCTGGGTGATGATGGTCTTGAGTTCGAACCACTATTGAGATCGATTTTTTGTTCATGGCTTGAAAACCCTTTCTGTCCTGCGAACTTTAACCTTGGCTGACCTAAGTCAGGTGAGGAAAGCACATGGGTAGCGGGTTGAAGTCAGGGAAGGGGAAGGCGACGGAAGGAGAGGGATGGGCTATGTCTGCCACCATGTCGTGCCCCACATGTAGTGAACCTCGCAGAGCTCACTGTCACTCTGGCCATTAGTCCAGGAAATGTTCACTTTTTTTTTTTTTTGTTTAACCTCTAACCTCGAGGATAAGTTTGCCCCCCCCCCCCCCCCCCCCCCCCCCCCACCATCCCTGCAGGACAGTATTGCATACAACTGTAAAGGTTACTTTTTCTTTTGTCAGCAAAAAACGGGGATAGAGATTTGCTTGCCTTTTGCCTACAACATCGAGGGTAGGTTTGCTTGCGTCCTTTCAGATAAGTTTCTTCTGTTTGCCTCTAATGATGAAGAAGTTTGTCTTTTTTGTCCATAACACTGAATTTTTTCATCCCCTCCCCCTCCCCCAAGAAAAAAATGAAACGAGAAGTTTTCCTTTTTGCCTACAAGACTGATAATGCGTTTGCGTTTGATTTAAAACCGAGGATACGTTTTCTTTTTCTAAATAGGCGGAGAATAGGTTTGCCTTTGCCTCTTTCTTACAAAATAAAAAAAAGGTTCGTTTGCCTTTTGTTTTTTGAAACTGAGTGTACGTTTGCATTTTCCTTACAAAACTGGGGGCGTCAGTCTGCCTGTTGCCTGCAACACTGATAGGCTTCCTTTGCGCCAACAATAGGGGGGGATGAGTTTGCCTTTCGCATGCATACATGAAGATTACTGTGCCCTTTTTGCCAACAAAACTGAGGATAAGTTGAGATGAGCGTAAGTGTCTCTTTTTT
>JADBJO010000555.1:137482-142482 GCA_016801955.1 Conus betulinus | reverse complement strand
CACGGCAAAAAACCATGAAAATTTGGTGAGCCTCCCAGGCTTGTGTCCCCAGGTCAAAAACCATGAAATGTGGTGAGCTCCAAACAGTTGTGTACCCAGGACAATGTCATAAAATTTGATGAGCCTCCCAGGCTTTCAAACAGTTGTGTCCCCAGGACAAAGTCATAAATTTGGTAAGCGAAATAAGCTTCCAAACGGTTGTATTCCAGGGCAAAGCCATGAAATTTTTGGTGGGCGAACCAGGTACCCAATAGCTTGTGGCCCCAATGTAAAGCCTTTACATTTTAGCGAGTGAATCAGGCCCCCAAATACTTGTGGCCCCTGGGTGAAGTCATTTAGTTTTGGTTCAGATCCGTAGTGATGATCCTGGTGTCTTGGTCAGATTATTACCCAGTTTACAGTAAATATGAACACTGCCTGTTGCTGTTAAGAATTGATATGTTCTCATGGAAAATAGAAATTTTCTCGTAATGCAAACGATTCGTGTTTTACGTGACGTAGTACTGGAAGAGAAAAAGCATACGGAAAGTAAGGTCGGCCCCTACCAGTTTTTACTTCCCCTGTTGGTAGAGTTTGTTGTTGTTATTGTTGGCTTTTTTTTTTTTAATTCATAAACTGGTTTATAGGGTGGATCCACGATCCATTCGACCTTCGTGGTTGGAGCACTTTGAACATTTTCACCAGCCAGTCGGGTTAATGCATCAAGAATTTCACTAACCCGCCAAAGTTTTCTCGAGCCCTATTTAAAGATCTTCTCACATGAATATTTTTTCCCCAACTGTATGGAAGCATCAGTTTAGAATAATTTTTCAATGGATAGCCAGCATCGAAATCGAAAGCAAACCAAGTTTAGCATTACCTGAAAATATCAGCCAAGCACTCTAGTTTTTCGCATTACTGTTGATAGAACGATGGTTATGTTTTTTTTTTTTTTTTTTCAGCGCAGACAGAAATGCTCTGGGCCTGTGTCTATAATGTCACCCAGCCTTCACCTCCCTGCTTTTTGATTACTGTGTTCAGACTTTTTTGAAGAAAAGATTTTAGGGATGTTTTTCATGGTAGCATTCTAGAGTGAAGACGTCAGTGGCAAAGTGAAAAAGTGGCGACGAAACTGAAGCTGAGTTCACAGACACGTAAGAGTCAGCTGATAGCATCGTCTAGAGGCTTCTGTACAGCTTGAGTTCACAGGCACATAAGAGTCAGCTGAAAGCATCGTTTAGAGGCTTCTGTACAACTTGAGTTCACAGGCACATAAGAGTCAGCTGATAGCATCGACTGTAGGCTTCTGTACAACTTGATATCCCTGTGATTGTGGAGCCAGATGAACTGTGTATCGGCTTCGTGCGCAGCGAGTGAAAAAATGACGAAGTCGACGGTCATTTCAAATTAAAATCAGAATATGTGGTGTTCAGAAATTCTCCAAGAAAAAAAAATGGTGAGTGCAGACAGCACTTTTTCGAGTCGCACGACAGACTGTTCAGTTGTGAGATCCACTCGTCCAACTGCATTTGCACTCGCCTGAGGCGACTGGTGCGACGGAATTGATGGAGCCCTGCAGAGGTCTACACTCTCCCTGGTGCCTCTCCGGTTATGTCTTTTGGCGGTTTGTTGGAACACAGCATGTAAATGGCGAAGAGGTTTTGTCACATAGTCTGGGACCATATATTAGTTGCTTTTGTCCTGTTCATGTATATTTCCCACAGCAGACGAAGTCATTTTGTGTTTGGCAGGTTTCTTGGTAGAAATCTATCAGAAGATGGATTGCTTATGTAAAATGACATGAATGGATCAGCGTAGTTTTTGTCATTATCACCTATATGTCCTCAGAGCTCGTCAAGGGAGCCAGGCCTTTGGAGAGTAAGCATCTTTCTCTCTGTCTGACTGTCTGTCTGTCTTTCTTTCTCTGTCTGTCTGTTTGTCTGTCTCTCTATCTATGTCTCTCTCGCTGGTCTCTGTTCTGTTCATTGTCAGTGAGTCTGGATTGCAGGATTTCAGAGTGGAGGTGTTTTGCTCAGCTTTACACCTCTCTGTATCTCCGGCAAGCTGACTCCCAGAGCATGCTGTCCTGTATAATCCATCCTGCCTCGTCAGATCTACACGTAGCGAGGGCCAAGTGATGGATGTGCCATTGATAGCAAGCCCCCCCCCCCCCCCCCCCACACACACACACACACACACACACACACACACACACACACACACACACACACACACACACACACTTACTTCTCTTCTTTTGAAAAGAAGGTCTAGTTTATCGGCTTATTTTGTTGTTGTTTTTTTGTTAATGTTTTTTTTTTTTTATTGTTTCTCAAAGACGTGTTGCATCAAAGAGAAAATCTTGCTCTTTAGCTCCTTTGATTGATTGATTGATTGATTGAGAGAGAGAGAGAGAGAGGGTGTGGGTGGACAGAGACGCAACCCCCCATACACACGCTAGCACGCACGCACGCACGCACGCGCGCACACACACACGCACACGCATACACACACAATCTCTTTTTCTCTCTCTCTCTCTCTCTGTCTGACTCTCTCTCTCTCTCTCTCTCTCTCTCTCTCTCTCTCTCTCTCACACACACACACACACACACACACACACACACACACACACACACACACACACACACACACACACACAGAGAAATTCCCTGGAGGTGAATGAGCCTTTGAAATTGACAGCAGCGGATGAGGCGGTCAATGCTGTCCTGTCACTTTCATTTCGTTTTTTCTTTTTTTCCTTTTCTTTCTTTGTTTTCCTTTTATTTTTGTCATGTTTCAAAATCTTGTTCTTGTCCCCATTCTCATTACCCCATCTGACCCCCGCATTGACCGGCTTGTTACATATGTGGCGTTCAAAGAAGAGACAAAATGAAGTGAGGCTATGTTGTTACACAAACATGTGTGGGAGATGTTCACCATCAAAAGATCAAAGGAGACTGAAAGTGCCACTGTAACAGTAAGTATCAGCTGTCCTGGAGGTGCTGCTGAACCAGTCGTGAAACTTGGGTCCACGCTATAGGTGAACTGTACTGCCTGATGAATGGGAGCAGCAAAGAGCGTGCTTTGTGGTCTGGCGGAGCACATCGAAGTTTTTGTGGGGAATCGAATCGTCGGTCTTCAGCCTCAGACAAGGACCTGCGGGGTCCCCTCGAAATTGTGTGAAGCAGTGAACTTGAAGAGACATCTTTCTGGGTGCCGAATGAGAACAGAAGTGTTGTTACTGGATGTTGTGGGCCAGGACGTGTCCTCCTGATGTTTAATCTTCGAGCGGGAAGTTCCCTGTTCTTTTCTGATGTGAAACCACGATTTTGACCAGGCGGGAACTGGACGTGAGCCCAAGGTGTTTGACGTTGACTTGGAAGGAATCCTGCATGAAGACTAAGGAAGATTCACCCCTAGTTTAGTTCATCGTGTCATGCCTGTTCTGGAGAGGGGCAGTTACAGGAATAGCGGAGAACATTGAAACATGATAGTTTTCTTTCCCTTGGGCGAGCTTTTTATTTTCCCTTGATAAGCTTTTTGTGATTTGAGCGACGTCTTCCTTTTTTGTTTAAATCTATGAAGTCACTCCGTGTTGAGGCTACTCTAATTTGAGGAGTGCGTTGGAGAGTTTTTCCGTGCGCTTGGGCGTGGGTTTCCAGTAGTTGGTGCATAGCTTCTTCGGAAGCAGCTCTGAATGCACCCCTCATGGGATTGAACGTTTCTGTAACACCATCCAGGGTGCCTAAGCCTCCGAGTCCTAAGGATGGTGACATTTTTCCAGGCCACTGTCCTGAGTAGGGGTTGGAGTGTGTAGGACTGAAAAGGTTCTTTGGACTCAGCAGTGTGTGGAGATGCGTAGCTTTGTCTCTGGCTGTCTGTTGAGCGGGAGTCGCTCAGTGAGACATCTGTCTATCATCTCTCCCCTTGCTTACCAGATTGCCTCATCCCCACGTACAGACAGACACCCAGCCGGACAGACTGCTTGTGACGGATAGCATCTGTGTCATAAGGTCTTCCATTTTTTTTTTTCACACCCAGGCCAGGAGCTTCACCACCGCAACCGTCATCAGTCGTTATCATTTCCACGGTCGTCTTCATTGTCGTCATCATCCGCATTATCCGATGTACCAGGTGTTCTTTTTTCCATCACGCTTTGAACAGGTCGAAGCGAAACGAACAAATGGTGAAATAGGCCCGTAAAACTAAGCACTGGTCCTAAAACTACCCATTCAGTCTTCTGTCCAGCACATTCTGTTCCCCACCCCTAATCTCTCTCTCTCTCTCTCTCTCTCTCTCTCTCTCTCTCCTCTCTCTCTCTCTCTCCACTCTCTCTCTCTCCCCCCACTCTCTCTCTCTCTCCCCTCTCTCTCTCTCTCTCTCTCTCTCTCTCTCTCTCTCTCTCTCTCCCTCCCTCCCCACCTCTCTTCTCTCATAGGTAGCAAGCAACTTGAAAACGGTATGAAACTGGCCATGGTAACTTTTCGTTTTTCTGATTGAGGCTCAATTACTTGGCTCCAGCTTTTATGATCAAGGGGAAAAGACAATTGATACTGTATACCGCCCGGTGAAGGAATTACCAATTCGTTTCCTAGTTTTCCAGGACGTACGAAACAGATCTGTTCGGGGCTTCTACTAATACGCACCACATTTTCTCTTGGGGGGGGGGGGGGGGGGGGGGGGGGGCGAGCGAGAGAGAGAAAGAGAGAGAGAGAGAGAGATTATTAAGGGGGCCGAGAGAGAGAGAGAAAGAGGGGGGGGAGAGAGAGAGAGAATCGTCAAGACGTATTAGATTGAATTCTCATCTTTGTACGGGTAAAATCTTGAAGAGCACAGCTTCTAGATGGTGTTATTCCCCAGTAAAAGTACTCTAATGTAACTGAACAAGGTATTGCCGGCCGGGAAACGGCCGGTCGTTCAGGAAGAAGCCGGAATGGGGGAGAGAACGAGTCAGGAGCCCATTACCTGAGGTTGAACCCCAGTTCACAGACAACTTGTTAAGTTGGCGGGACATGAAACGT
>JADBJO010000555.1:124982-127482 GCA_016801955.1 Conus betulinus | reverse complement strand
ACGATTGATCGTTTCAGTTTCAGCGGTCACCATATTAACTGTCAGATGATTGATCATTTCAGTTTCAGCAGTCACCTTAGTTATTGTAGAGTTAATGATAATTTCAGTTTCAGCAGTCACCTTAGTTATTGTCGGGTGTTGTTTTCATCATTTCAGTTTCAGCAGTCACCATATTACTGTCAGATGATTGATCATTTCAGTTTCAGCAGTCACCTTAGTTATTGTAGGGTTATGACAATTTCAGTTTCAGCAGTCACCTTAGTTATTGTCGGGTGGTTGATCATTTCAGTTTCAGCAGTCACCTTAGTTATTGTTGGGTGGTTGATCATTTCAGTTTCAGCAGTCACCTTAGTTATTGTCGGGTGGTTGATCATTTTCAGTTTCAGCAGTCACCTTAGTTATTGTCGGGTGGTTGATCATTTCAGTTTCAGCAGTCACCTTAGTTATTGTCGGGTGGTTGATCATTTCAGTTTCAGCAGTCACCTTAGTTATTGTCGGGTGGTTGATCATTTCAGTTTCAGCAGTGACGTTTTGTTCACTCACAGTAATAGTGCTACAACGTGTATGTATGTTTTTTTTTCCCCTCCCCCTCTTTTCCCTCTCCAGTTGCCCTTTCCGGTGATCGGGTCGTTGAATGCGGTGCACATGTTCGCAGCCAATCACGGCGCCTCTCTCAAATCCACGACTACCAGCGATGCCAAGATCGTGTGGAGAGACTTTCACGATAGGTGAGGTTCCAGAGACACCGCTTTCAGCTGCTGTACCCGGTAGAACGAGCAGTGTGTGTGTGTGTGTGTGTGTGTGTGTGTGTGTGTGTGTGTGTGTGTGTGTGTGTGTGTGCGTGCTGGATGTTTTGTGTTGTTGTTTTTTGGTGCTTAATTTTGCTGCAAATGATTATCAATTAACTTGTTTTGCCATACTGTATTTGTTTATATTTCTTAAACCACTTAAGGTTTCGTTTCCATTTGTATGTAGTCTATTTTTTTTCTCTTTTTGTTTTCCTTTTTTTTAACTTTTGACCGCCATCTCCTCCATACTTCAAAATGCACATCCGACACAGTGTCATGGTGCATTAACTTCCATTGAAGCGACAGTTTGCAACTGTCATTGGATTCCTTTAACGTGGAATTTTACGAGAAAAAAAAAAAAGTAGTGTGTGACCCACCCACATCCTCTCCCTCGTGTCTCCCCTCCAGTTCTGCATCTTCGTTATGTTCAAATTTAAGAATAAGATTGTAAGATATCCGTTCTCCGATAACTGTTATAGCCTGAATTATACATTTGTAAATTGTCTGATTAGACCTGCTGCTATATTTTCTCCAGAATTGCCATCTTGATAAATCTATAAATTAGATGTTCAGTTGGCTGTGGAAATGGTCATCGTGCTTTAAGAAATGAGTTCATGAAAATGAATGATTCCAGCACTGTGTATTATGAATTTAAATATGACCAAAGTGCTTGAATTGAAATGAATTGAAGTAGGGGTTTTAGATTACCATTAATTCGTTTTTGTCTGAAGAAGAGAATTAATTTTGTTCCCTGTGTGTTCGAGCCACAAAGGAAGATTATGTGTGGTTGCCTTGTGATAAACCGGAATACTGTAAGAGCGACAGAGTTTCGGACCACAATCCAGCATAAGCCCTCAGATCGTGGCATGTTCTTGAACCCTGTATTTTATGTGCCACAACACAACAGCGGTATGTCTGCTTCAGTTTTATATCGTGAACAGTTTTCAGATTTTTCACTCAGCATCGACATCCTCGAAAATCTGCAATGCGTGTCTGACTTTAACACCTTCTGTTTTCATAACGAAGGGAATGATTTTCAACTTAATGTATTCCCTACAGTTGAACCAAAACGTACAAAAATCATTTTACCTTTAGAACTGGTTTTCAATATACGCCAGGGCTATATACTAGACTTATGCCTTTGACGTACGCATGTAACATATCCGTGTTCTTTAATATTCTGCTTTATTTTGATTCCAGATCCGTTCAGCAGTCATTATAACTTGGAGACTACAGAACTAAACAAGAATGATTTTTTTTGACAAGAGATAGGTAATATACATATAGGCATAAGCTTCTGCTGGGTTCCATCACATTTTAGTTTAAAATGGCACGAAGAAATGAATTGTCATGCAAAAGAAGGAACGCAGTGGCATAATCATAAAAAAAAAGGTCTGAATTGCCTTTTTACATGTTTTCTTCAATCATAGATACTTCAGCCATCTGGAGTTTGTGACAGAAATTTCTTATGAACAGTCTACTACGTTGCCCACCCAGTCAAGAAGCTTAGCAAGATAATTTTTATGTTGACCGTAAACACACAGAACGCTAAATTCTCCTTTGATGTCATATGTATCGTCAAAAGTTTTTTTCAGTACGCCACATATTATTGGATTGCCCAGTATGAAAGAGACGTTATCTGGAGAAAGATCCCAATATTGTTATATGCCAGAACGATAGCCATAGTTTGTATGATCCGTGCGTTACTTGTA
>JADBJO010000555.1:109982-114982 GCA_016801955.1 Conus betulinus | reverse complement strand
TCGGTTCATTCATATATACAAGATTAGTTGCTCGCTTTTTTTTTTTTCCGACAACGACGTGATGCTTTGAAAACAAGGTTTTCGCTAAAAGAAGAAAAAAAGTTCCAAGTGCGTATCCTGTAAACAGACTACACAACGTTGCATTTTTTTTTCTTCAACTGGTTGAAAAGAGCAGCAGTACCTACAAAATGTGAAGTCATAATAACGGCGTAGAAACTCCAGGGAAATGATTCCGAATCATTTGAATTGAAATCGCCTAATCCCGTCGTAACTAGCCCCATTTACCCAGTTCTTTTTTACGCTGACAGTTTGTGTCTTGTTTCCTTTCCTTTTTTCTCCCCAACTTCTACGAATATGATTAGTATGTTCACCAGGTCCCTCTAGCCCCATGTTTCTTTAAGTTCTAGCCAAAGCGAAAAGGACACACACACACACACACACACACGGCCATAACGTTTCACGTTCTATTGACCGATGTCAACAAGCAAGCTATAGCCCATGACGGTTTGAATCGCAGAACACCTTGTTCATCCCCCACTCCCACCCTCACCCCACCCCCCCAGGAGTCCATCCCTTAGTCGTCCGTTCCCCCTCCCCCCCCATCTTCCAGCCTTCCTATTAAATCCTCCACCCCCTTCGACCCCCCCCCCCCCCCACACACACACACACACACACGCGCACACACCCCTGTCCATCGCCCCCAACCCACCCCTCCCTTCCCATTCTCTATATCTCATGCGCGCGCGCAACGGATTTGAAGAGTGGTGAAAATGAACCCAGGTTATCCAGGAACTTGAATGACAAGCACGCACGCATGCTTCGTTCAAAGCGCGCACGCTTGGCACGCGCACGTCCCAACACCTCCTTTAATATCGTTGGGAAGGCTACCCACTGCCCGACTCCGTAGAGTGACAACGAGTCGTAGAGGAGAGAGAGAAAGAGGGAGGGAGGGGGCAGTGGGGAGAGGGGGAGGGGATGCTTGGGGGTGGGGAAGGGGGGCAGGAGGACCTACGCGCGAACGCAGTTCCGTGCGTAGGCGTAGACTGCACACAGTTTGCATGCGCGTGCACTTGGGCGCTTTTTCTGACTGACGCAATCTACGCGCAGGCATGGATAATCTGTCTGTCTGTCTGTGTCTGTCTGTCTCTCTCTCTCTCTCTCTCTCTCTCTCTCTCTCTCTCTCTCTCTGTCGGTCTCTCGTCTCTGTCTCTATCTGTTTCTGTCTGTGTGTTTCTGTTTGTCTGTCACTGTCCATCCCACCCCCCCACTCACACACACACACACACACACACACACACACACACACACACACACATTCAAATGTTCGCTCAACCGCACACACATTTTTCATATTTCACACACACACACACACACACACACACACACACACATATACACACACGCGCGCGCGCACACACGTACACACACACTCGCTTGCTCACTGACTGACACACACACACACACACACACACTCATGCACGTGCGCACGCGCATGCATAGGGCATGGATACTCGTCATGTACAAGCATACGCACAGACACGTACAGACGTAGAAACATAAAGACACAAAGGTGTAGATGTGCGCGCCAGCGTTCACACACACACACACACACATTCAAATGTTCGCTCAACCGCACACACACGTAAGAGAAGGAACGAAAAGCAATCAGGCGGTGGAGGGGGACGTGAGTGATAGGAAAGTTTTCTTTCTGGCTTGAAGTGTGGGCCGCGGTGATTTTTCCTTGTTCCTGGTGTCGGCGCCCCGGCCAACGAGGCGGCCCGCTCCATGTGAACACCAGCCGCTCTGTCTATATTGACGGCCCATGACAGATCGAGACGGGGGCCTCCCACAAGTCAATTACCCCGACTGAATTCCCCCGCCAGGAGTGTTGGGGGGTCCGCTTTCCCGAGAATAATCGGAATAGTCGCCAGACAGAAAGTAGGGAGGTTGGGGGGGGGGGGGGGGGGGGGGGGGGGAAAAAAAAATCGGAACGGTGTGAAAGTGGAATGACATCTCCCCTCCCCCCGGGCGGGCGCGGCTTCTTCAGTGGCAGCCATTTGATACCTACCCTTTCACCACCACATCCTCACCTCTTCCCCCACCTTTCCCCCCTCCCCCCACCAGCGTCCAGTTGGGTCCCCTGTCTCATTTCCATACCGGTCATTTTGCACGTGCAATATCAAGTTCTGCCGCTGGGACTCCAGAGAGAGAGAGAGAGAGAGAGAGAGAGAGAGGGGGAGGGAGGGGTGGAGGATGGCTTTCTTTTTCTAAAATACGTAGTACCCCCCCCCCCCCCCCCCC
The DNA here is from genome assembly GCA_016801955.1 of Conus betulinus. Taxonomy (NCBI): domain Eukaryota; kingdom Metazoa; phylum Mollusca; class Gastropoda; order Neogastropoda; family Conidae; genus Conus; species Conus betulinus. The sequence continues at coordinate 112,681 of JADBJO010000555.1, read as the reverse complement.
CCCCCCCCCGCCCCAGTCCACTAAGCGGTACAACACATTAGTTGGGGGGGCTTAGGCAAGCAAGCTAACAAGCCAGCAAGCGGCAGCGGTGGGTGAGCAGGTCCCCGATTATTGCCAACTTTTGATTGTCGCTCAGCGGGTCGCTGATAAGGGATTATTGATTTTGTCTGTGCGTGTGTGTGTGTGTGTGTATGTGTATTCCCCCCCCCCCCCCCCCAGCCCCAACTTGTGTTATCAGACCTAACAGCAGGGCCTAAATAGATCACGGGACTCGCAGCAGCAGCAGCAGCAGCAGCAGCAGTAGCAGCAGCAGCAACAGCAGTAGTAGTAGTAGCAGCAGCAGTAGAGAGGCGCTGGGAGGGCTGGTGGGCCAGCTTGGCACCGCGGGATCAATGGGCTGGCAGAGGGAGGCGACCAGAGACGCGGCTCGGGAGGTTGGGCGACCTTTCTTGAGCGTGGCCCACCTTGCTTTGTTGGCCTTATCAGAGCCCGCACAGGCCGGGCCACAAGCAGCACCAAAACAAACACGACAAGTGGCGTGCAGTGGCGGCCCAGCTCAGGGGCTTGTCGTCACCACCACCACCACCACCACCACCACCATCGGCCACTTGCTGCTGCAATATACATTATTTAATGCGGCACAGCGCGGGGAGACTTTTGTTTATGGCGTAGATTGGCGAAAAAGCTTTTAACACGCACTTTTTGTTTAACTCCACCACCACTTCTCTTCCACGTGCAACTTAGCGTCCCCCCCCCCCCCCCCCCCCCCCTGCCTCCCCTCACTCTCCTCAGCCTATTTTTTTGCGGCAGCATGCAGAACGTGTGTATGACCCTATTTTTTCGGCAGCATGCCAAGTCTTAGAACGCGTTTGTGACCCTTTTTTTTTGCGGCAGCATATTAAGTCTTAGAACGCAGCGCGTGTGTGACCCTATTTTTGCGGCAGCATGTTAGGTCTTAGAACGCGTGTGTGACCCTATTTTTGCGGCAGCATGTAGAACGCGTGTGTGACCCTGTTTTTGCAGCAGCATGTTAAGTCTTAGAACGTGTGTGTGACCCTATTTTTGAGGCAGCAGCATGTTAAGTCTTAGAATGTGTGTGTGCTTGACCCATTTTTGCGGCAGCTCGCCCCCCCCCCCCCCCCCCCCCCCCCCCCCCCCAATCCCCAATAATTCCTTTTCTTTCATTTTAAGATGTCTGGTTGGAACTACCTGACATGCATCTTAATGTGCGTATGAATAAAAGAGGGGTGGGGGACATCTTTCAGATACAAAGAAAGCTCTCAGAATAAATTTGTTGTGCCCATGTAACAGCACACAAGGCCAGGGCGCATGAAATCCCTGCTGTGTTTACCTGTCACTCGGTGCCAGCAGACCGGTCGCAGCTTCCAAGATCCTGATATGGCAAACAGGTAGTATAGTGAAAGGTCTCCATTGGAGAACAGTGCCATGGAAGAGGTTGAAAGTGTCAGATGGAACTTTAGTCAGTGGACCCTGACTTTCTGCTGTAGGACCCGAAACCAGTTAGGTCTGAGCATTCAGTTTGATTGCAGATCAAAAGCGATCACCGCATGGCGTTTCCTGGCTGACCCCCAGCTGAACTAGTGAAGTCTTAGCCTTCGGTCTGAATGAAGATGAAAGGCTTCGTCGTCAAAGCCTAGCGTTTTCTGTCTGAGCCCTGGCGAGAGGTGCTAAGTATAGTGACAGTAGACACAGGCTTAGCGTCAAGATGTGATTCTTTAACAATGTGCCGGTATGTGTAGCCAGTAACGGGTTAGCGTCACCACCACCGCCCTCCCTCTCCTGCTCCCTCTCCTTCTCCCCCTCCTCCCCCCTCCTCTCCCCCCTCACAGTCGGAAGTCGAGTAGTTTTAGAAACCATGTGAAGACAATTAGACAGAAGGCATACTAGAAAGCATATTGTATCAGATAGAGCGTGTGTAATAGATGGCATATGATATTAATAGGTACAACGCATGTAGCAGTTGACTGTAGGTATGTGATATTGGACAGAAGGGCGTTATAAAACCTGGGCCCAAATGCCTTTACTTGCCACAAAGAAAGAAAGTGGAGCAAACATCGAAATTCGTCCCAGTTGAAATACTCAACTTAGAAAAATAGACTTGCATTAAAGGGGAAAGGGTACGGGAAGAAATCCTTCCCTTGTGAGCGCTGTCGTTAACAGGCGAGGAGAACAAACATCTGCTCATTGTGATCATGAGCATGTGAACCTGTCACCTTGAGAGTGGGTCAGGGTACGCCTTTGAGTTGAAACGTGCATACCCTGGACACTATCGATCTGGGTAAAATAACCCAAGGGAACAAAGACTAGATCTGGAGTAAAAGTAACCCGGAGGAATATGGATTCAAGACCTAGGGAGCAACTTAAACTCGGAGGAATATGGGGGGGGGGGAATATAGAGATGCTTGGGGGGGGGGAGGGGGGGGGGGGTATAAGTAAGAAGTTGCGGATGAGGGATGGGTTTGGATTTGAGGTAACGTGTGTGTGCATGGTTATCAGGCCAAATTTCTTTCGGGTAGTTGTAAAAAAAAAAAAAAAAGTGATGAGAATAGGACTTGACTTGTTTTTGCGAGAGCACAAAAGCAAGGGCCTGCTTGCTTTTTTCGCCCTTTTTTCTTGTTGTCACAAAAAATATAGGTGTGTGTGTGTGTGTGTGCGTGCGTGCGCGTCTGTGTGTGTGT
>JADBJO010000555.1:102482-104982 GCA_016801955.1 Conus betulinus | reverse complement strand
CGTCCGGAGAGTACAGATGGCCAGCTGGAGCAGGAGGGCGTCCGGAGAGTATAGATGGCCAGCTGGAGTGGGAGGGCGTCCAGAGAGTACAGATGGCCAGCTGGAGCGGGAGGGCGTCCGGAGAATATAGATGGCCAGCTGGAGCAGGAGGGCATCCGGAGAGTAGAGATGGCCAGCTGGAGCGGGAGGGCGTCTAGAGAGTATAGATGGCCCGCTGGAGTGGGAGGGCGTCCCCGAGAGTAGTATAGATGGCCAGCTGGAGCGGGAGGGCGTCCGGAGAGTACAGATGGCCAGCTGGAGCAGGAGAGCGTCCAGAGAGTATAGATGACCAGCTGGAGCGGGAGGGCATCCGGAGAGTACAGATGGCCAGCTGGAGCGGGAGGGCGTCCGGAGAGTACAGATGGCCAGCTGGAGCAGGAGGGCGTCCGGAGAGTATATGGCCAGCTGGAGCGGGAGGGTGTGTCCGGAGAGTACAGATGGCCAGCTGGAGCAGGAGGGTGTCTGGAGAGTGTAGATGGCCAGCTGGAGCAGGAGGGCGTCTGGAGAGTAGAGATGGCCAGCTGGAGCAGGAGGGTGTCCGGAGTGTACAGATGGCCAGCTGGAGCGGGAGGGGTGTCTGGAGAGTGTAGATGGCCAGATGGAGCAGGAGGGCGTCCAGAGAGTATAGATGGGCAGCTGGAGCAGGAGGGCGTCCGGAGAGTATAGATGGCCAGCTGGAGCAGGAGGGCGTCCGGAGAGTATAGATGGGCAGCTGGAGCAGGAGGGTGCGTCCGGAGAGTATAGATGGGCCAGCTGGAGCAGGAGGGCGTCCGGAGAGTATAGATGGCCAGCTGGAGTAGGAGGGCGTCCGGAGAGTGGAGCTGGCCAGCTGGAGTAGGAGGGCGTCCGGAGAGTATAGATGGCCAGCTGGAGCAGGAGGGTCCGGAGAGTATAGATGGCCAGCTGGAGTAGGAGGGCGTCCGGAGTGCGTCATACGCGGCTGGTTCTTTCTTAGTCCCCACACCAGTACTTGGGTACTTTGACAGTACCTGACTGTGTACTTTTTATGCGCGCGATAGTACTTTTAGGGCACATACGGATACGCACACACACACCCAGCGCACACACACACGCACACACAGACACACAGATACGCCACGCACGCACCACGAGCGGGCGCGCGCACCAGAGACACAGATGGCCACACACACACAGGGCGTCCGGAGAGTATAGATGGCCCTCTGGAGCGGGAGGGCCCCCCCCCCCCCCCCCCCCCCTGGAGCACCCCCCCAGTCTCCTTTATTCTTTACCGTCCGTTTGCAGCGGCTGCCAAAAGTACAGATGGACACTGTCCCGGGCTGTTGTACCTGCTGGGTTCAACCGACTGACGAGCACCAGAGAGTATAGATGGCCAGCTGGAGCGGGAGGGCGTCCGGAGAGTACAGATGGCCAGCTGGAGCCCCCCTTGGTGTCCGGAGAGTACAGATGGCCAGCTGGAGCGGGAGGGCGTCCCGGAGAGTATGAGATGCCAGCTGGAGCAGGAGGGCGTCCGGAGTATAGATGGGCAGCTGGAGCAGGAGGGTGTCCGAGTGTAACAGATGGCCAGCTGGAGCAGGAGGCGTCCGGAGTGTAGATGGCCAGCTGAGCGGGAGGGCGTCCGGAGAGTACAGATGGCCAGCTGGAGCGGAGGGCGTCCGGAGAGTACAGATGGGCAGCTGGAGCAGGAGGGTGTCCGGAGAGTATAGATGGCCAGCTGGAGCAGGAGGGGTCCGGAGAGTATAGATGGCCAGCTGGAGCAGGAGGGTGTCCGAAGAGTAAAGATGGCCAGCTGAGCAGGAGGGCGTCCGGAGAGTATAGATGGCCAGCTGGAGCAGGAGGGTGTCCGGAGAGTATGGACCGCCTAGGATTGGAGCCCCCCCCCCAATGGCCAGGGGAGAGTATAGATGGTCCAGCTGGAGCAGGAGGGCGTGGAGCAGGAGGGCGTCCGGAGAGTATAGATGGCCAGCTGGAGTAGGAGGGCGTCCGGAGTGCGTCAGTACGCGGCTGGTTCTTTCTTTAGTCCCACACCAGTACTTTGGGTACTTTGACAGTTCACCTGACTGTGTACTTTTTATGCGCGATAGTCTTTTATGACACATACTCATACGCACACACACACGCATGCACACACACACACACACACACACACACATACGCACGCACGCACGCACGCACGCGCGCGCGACACACACACACACACGCACACACACCTCGCTCTCTGCCTCTCCGCCTTCCGCGCTCCCCCCCCCCCCCTTCCCCCCCCCCCCCCCCCCCCCCCCCCCCCCCCCCCCCCCCCCCTTCTCACCCCCCAGTCTCCTTTATTCTTTACCGTGCGTTTGCACGCCACTGCCAAAGACATGGACACTGTCCATCCATGTGAGCAGCTGCCATTCCTGCTGGTCACCGAACAGACGAGCACACACCCTGTCTGGCATGGATGTTACGTATTCACCCGCATAATAGACACAGTGACCCATCTTGT
>JADBJO010000555.1:94982-97482 GCA_016801955.1 Conus betulinus | reverse complement strand
AACAGCAGCAGCAGCAGCAGCAGAGATGGGTATACCACAGAGAGGAGGGAAAACAAAAGCCGGTGTTGTAAACACGACGATCCTGAAACACATTGATCTTGTCTTCTTTGGGGAGGTGGGGGGGGGGGGGGGGGGGGGGGTCCTCTCTCGACTTGTCTACGATCACTCCGAGCAAGACCCGACTTGCCAATTTATCGTCGATATTTTGTACTCGTCTCATAACGCTAGTCCATCGTTGGCGAAAAAAAAAAAGACTATGTTATTGATTGATAGGGATGCTTACTTACTTTAGCTCTTCGCCCTTCCCGTGGGCAAAGGTCACCATCGAAAATCCTCCGGTGGGTTCTCTGACTCAAAACTGCCCTTTCCTTTCAGATTTAGTCCAATTTGTTCCCTTTTTTTTCTTTAACTCTTGACTCCAAATTGCCCTTTCAGCCTGAATCTAAACTGTCGTTTCTGACTGTGGCCAGTTTGTTCCCATTTTCTTTAACTCTGACTGTGAACTGTCCTTTCTGACTGTGCCCAGTGTGTTCCCTCATTCTTTAACTCTGACTCCAAAACTATCCCCTCTGACTGTGCCCAGTGTGTTCCCTCATTCTTTAACTCTGACTCCAAAACTATCCCCTCGGACTGTGCCAGTGTGTTCCCTCATTCTTTAACTCTAACTCTAAAACTATCCCCTCGGACTGTGCCCAGTGTGTTCCCTCATTCTTTAACTCTGACTGTAAAAACTATCCCCTCGGACTGTGCCCAGTGTGTTCCCTCATTCTTTAACTCTGACTCTAAACTATCCCCTCGGACTGTGCCCAGTGTGTTTCCCTCATTCTTTAACTCTGACTCCAAACTATCCCCTCTGACTGTGCCCAGTGTGTTCCCTCATTCTTTAACTCTGACTCCAAACTATCCCCTCTGACTGTGCCCAGTGTGTTCCCTCATTCTTTAACTCTGACTCCAAAACTATCCCCTCGGACTGTGCCCAGTGTGTTCCCTCATTCTTTAACTCTACTCTCTAAACTATCCCCTCTGACTGTGCCCAGTGTGTTTCCTCATTTCTTTAACTCTGTCTGTAAACTGTCCTTTCTGAGTGTGCCCAGTGTGTTCCCTCATCTGGGTTGTCGCCGCTTCTTTCTCCCCTGCGGAGTCCAGGTCAGAATTGAAAGAACGGGTCATTGGGATTTTTGTTGATGTTGTTGTTGTTGTTGTTGTTTTAATAGACTGCTTTTCAGAGAGAAGAGCAGGCCGGTCTCAACGCCCGCCAGGGAAAAAGGGGTCGCTGCAGTGATGACCGCTGCACCAGTCTGCTCCATCTCTGACGGCGGCGGGTATGTGCTTGGGCTGCGACAAAAGCTCTTCCCAGTCCACCGGCTGACGTCGTCGTCTAACCTGTTTCTTTCTGTCTTTTTGCACTTGGCTCTCTCTCCTCTTGCTCTGTTCCCTGAAGGAGGCTGTTCTGTTGGAGAGCCCCCGCCCACTGGATCTCGTCACATGTCCTCTGCACTTCAGATTTCTGTTTTTCTCAGTGGTCAGCAAGACCCCCACTGGATCTCGTCACATGTCCTCTGCCACTTCAGATTTCTGTTTTTCTCAGTGGTCAGCAAGACCCCCACTGGATCTCGTCACATGTCCTCTGCACTTCAGATTTCTGTTTTTCTCAGTGGTCAGCAAGATCCACTGGATCTCGTCACATGTCTTCTGCACTTCAGATTTTCTGTTTTCTCAGTGGTCAGCAAGATCCACTGGATCTCGTCACATGTCCTCTGCACTTCAGATTTCTGTTTTTCTCAGTGGTCAGCAAGATCCACTGGATCTCGTCACCTATCCTCTGCAACTTCAGATTTCTGTTTTTCTCAGTGGTCAGCAAGGCCCACTGGGTCTCGTCACCTATACACACTACTACACTTTCTTCCTTACTGTGGTCTTCCTTACTGTGGTCTTCCTTACTGTGGTCAGGATCTGGTCTCATATCCTCTGCACTTCAGGTTTGTTTTGTCTTCAAAGTGGTCAGCAAGATCCACTGGATCTCGTCACCTGTCCAACGTCCTTCAGCTTTCTTTCTTTTTTTTTTTTTCTCGCTGTGGTCAGCAAGACCCGCCGGATCACGTCACGTGTCCATTGTACTTCTTGTTCCTTGCGGTATTCATGAAGACCCACCAGATCTCGTCACATGTCCACACTATTTCACCTTTCTTTTTTTTTTTCTCTCACAGTGGTCAAGAAGACCCAGCGGACCTTGTCACATGTCCACTCTACGTCAGCTTTCTTTTTTTTTTTTTTTTTTCTCAAAGTGGTCAAGAAAACCCAATGGATCTCGTCACCTGTTCAATGTCCAGCTTCTTTTTTTTTTTTTTTTTCTCACTGTGGTCAAGAAAACCCAATCTATCTCTTCCCTTGTCCACACGCCGTGGCTTTTTTCTTTTCTTTCCTCACTACGGGCGGGAGTCGTCATAATGACTGGTATACTGCCTGGTGGTTGTGCGGACTTCGTGTCGTATGGAACATG
>JADBJO010000555.1:89982-92482 GCA_016801955.1 Conus betulinus | reverse complement strand
GTGGACTTCGATTGCAATTGATTCAAGTAGGGGTGTGGAGTGGGTGGAAAGGGGAAGGGATGGGTTGGGAGGATGTGGATGGTTGGGATTAAAAAGATGAAAAATGAAATGTTGGCGTTAGCTGGTGGTGTGTGGGGCTGTGTGGTTTTCAGTCAGAGAGTTTGGGGGGGGGGGGGGGGGGGGGGGGGAGAGAGAGAGTTTGCAGTTGCGTGTGTGTGCGCGCTCTGTGTGTTGTGTGTGTTGTGTGTGTGTGTGTGTGTGTGTGTGTGCTTGCGCGCTCGCGTGTGTGTGTGTGTGTCGTGTGCGTGTGTGTGTGTGTGCGTGCGTTGCGTGCGTTCGTGCGTGCGTGCGTGGTGTGCGCGTGTGTGTGTGTGTGTGTGTGTGTGTGTGTGTGTGTGTGTGTGTGTTTTTTGATGATGTGAATGTGCACGCGCGCGCGCGCGCGCACGTGTGTGTGTGTGTGTGTGTGGTGTGTGTGTGTGTGTGTGTGTACCGCGTGTATGTTGGCGCGCGTGCGAACGCACGTGTGGAATTTGCCCATGGACATGCGCTGACATGAACATGCAAGCGTGCTTGCGCGCATACGTGAGAGCTTCACGCACGCGTATTTGCTGGCCGAGATGGAACAGACCTCGGGCGGTGACAGTCGGAAGATGGTGCCTCAGATAATCTGTGTTGCACGTGCGAAAGCACAGGCGCCGTTTCCGCGTGGCAACGCTTCAAACGGCGATCTTTCCTGCCTGCTTTCGGCTCTGTCCCTTTGCCAAGTAAAAGATTTCCACCCAATTTGGCAAAGTCCCCGGCCGTCCGCATGGAAACGGCCTTGGACAACATCTTTGAGATCGTTCCGAACAAGGCGCGGGGAAGTCGTCTTCCCCCTCATCAGACCCGTTTGACGTCGATCATGGTGCCAGAATTTGGCGCACTCCGATTCTGGTATCAAATTCCGTGAACTGCAGGAAGGTCCATTTAGAATAAGTGCGGAGAACATCTCTTATAAAGTCTTTGAATCAGGTGAGTGACTTCAGTGTAGACTTACGTTCCCCGTATAATTGATGAGGTAACTAGGCTGTGGGAATGAACCCCAGCAACGGGGACGGGGACGGAATTTCAAATGTAGGTTAGTGCTTGATCGTTTGGAGGAGAAGAGAAGGGAGAAGGGGGGGGGGGGGGGGGGGGGGATGAAAACTTGAAAGTGCTTCATTAGGTAACAGTTTACAGACGGAAACTCAGCAACTCATCAACGTGGAAAGAAGTACATTGTTTTAGCCCTGTGAGGCGGGCAAGTTGTGTATGCTTTGTGCTTTGTACAGTTTGTGTGTGTGTGTGTGTGTGTGTGTGTGTGTGTGTGTGTGTATGCGTGTGTGTGTGTGTGTGTGTGTGTGCGTGTGTGTGTGTGTGTGTGTGTGTGTGTGTGTGTGTGTGTGTGTGTGTGTGTGTGTGTGTGTGTGTGTGTGAGGATGTGGAGAGAGAAAACAGAAGATAGAGAGAGAGAGAGAGAGAGAGAGGAGGGGGGGGGGGGGGGGCGATGATGATGCTTATAACAATAGTGGCGGTGTGGAAACAGCTTCAGAGAAAACACACACGCACAATGCATTCGCACTCGTATGATAACAAGAAACCAGTAGAGCAGGATTAGGAAAACATGAAGCAAAGAGCACGGAAGATAAACACCAACAACAACGAGGCCAGTCTCATCGTGCAATGGGATGTATGGGAGGAAGTGGGGGACACAGAGAAATAGACACTCAGAACAGGGATAGTGCTGCTAACGACGGCATAGATTTGTTCTGTCCGGTGAAAGGTCAAACCAAACCATCGTGTTTATATACCCGGCCGACCACGGAGGCCACCTCAGGGCAGCGAGCAAGTGAAAAAGGGAAACCACATTCACGCTGAAATACAAAGACTAGACATAGTAACCAAGTCATGTGTTGACACTGAGAGACTGATCTCAAAGAACGTTATCAGGTTCATGTTGTCACGAGGCAGCAGCAGATCAAATGCGTCGTAGACTGATCAAATTGAATAAAATGATTTCTTTACAAAGAAAGGAAAAATGAGTCGTGACAAGCGCGTGCAAACATCCTGAAACAAGGTCTTCGTGGAATCCGCCGTCAGATGGTAAGCCTTTGTGGTCGTACACACACCTAACTCAATGAAAAGATGCTAGTCTGTGAGGACCTCTCCTGGCCTCCTGACATGGCCTGGCCTACTCTTGTTGCTTAGGACGATTTTATTCAAGAAAGGTTTAGAGGTCCACCCTTCCCCTCTTCTTGTCAGCCTGAATGTAGACCACCAGAAAGCGTGACAGTTCTGACCCTTAGCTTTAGAGGGTTTGGCTGCAGGGCTGACGGTCGTGACCTGGAGTCGTGAGATCAGACTTTGACCGGCTGGAAACGCCCTCTGTCCACTAAGCAGTCGATGGGAACCGGATACAGTTCAGGAAAGGTGGAAGGCGACGGATGGAGGGCTGGGCTTTGTCTTTCAAGAGACGTGC
>JADBJO010000555.1:82482-84982 GCA_016801955.1 Conus betulinus | reverse complement strand
GCGGTCGTTTTTGTCGGCACCACCATCTCGCCGGCACTTGTCGTTGTCAACTGTCATTTAACGTCCGCAAGAAAATTAAAACCCGTCCACGCCTCGTTTCATGTCACGTAATTGGATTTATTTTCCGCCTTAAAAAGAGGGGTGGAAGGGGAGGGGGGGGGGGGGGGGGGGGAGGCGATGAAGCGAAGGAGGGAGTGGGAGGGGGTGGGGGGGGGAAGAAAAAGGGGCGTTTGCACTCCTGAGCTCATATCTTGAAAGGGAAGGAGGAGCATAAAAAAAAAAAAAAAATGGGGAATTTGATATTGATAAGAAGAATGACGGGTGATGATGATGATAATAACAACAAGCATAGAAACGGCAATTTCAACGATGATATCATCATCATCATCATCATCATCATCATCATCATCGTTATTGTTATTATTATTATTGCTATTATCATTTTTGTTGTCATTGTTGTTGTTAAATTTCAATGATATGATTGTGTTGTTATTGTGCATTATCGTTCGTCCCTGCAATTTAAAACGTCAGAAACTGAATCAGAACTCAGTGTTTGACGCACATAAACAGCACTATGTTGTGGTTACAGGTCATTTCAGTTCACTGGCCACTGGTCTCTTCATCTCGGATGCCCTAAGACAAAAAAGGGGCTAGATTTAATGCAACAAAGCAGCTTGAGTCATATCTTTTCTTCCTTTTTAAACATTTAGCAGTGTTGTTTCACACGGCAAAACATCTGCACCAATCCTTGTTAAAACAGTAATTATGGATGAAACAAATGCCACACAGCCAAACGTCTACACCTACACTAATTAGAAACAATAAATATGATGAAACAACGTCGCACAGCCAAACATCTATACCTATACTAATTAGAAACAGTAAATATGGATGGAACGAATGCTTTGCTGATCCGGCAGACCACTGAGTCGAACAATGGGATATAAAACCCTAAAGAGTCGTGTTTCCCGTCACCATTGGAAACAAGGTTGTTGTGACGGTATGCAAAGCGTTAGCTGGTATATGTAACCCTACAGAGTCCTGTTTCCAGTCAGCATTGGAACAAGGTTGTTGTGAAGGTATGCAAAGCGTTAGCTGGTATATGTAACCCTAAAGAGTCCTGTTTCCAGTCAGCATTGGAACAAGGTTGTTGTGAAGGTATGCAAAGCGTTAGCTGGTATATGTAACCCTAAAGAGTCCTGTTTCCAGTCAGCATTGGAACAAGGTTGTTGTGACGGTATGCAAAGCGTTAGCTGTGCCTTGTAAGGATCAGGATTTTATATTTTGCTGTTCCCGTCATCTCCTCCTCCCCCTTCCATCTCTGTCTGTCTGTCTGTCTGTCTGTCTTTGCCATTGTCTATCTCTGTCTACGTCTGTCTGTCTGTCTGTCTCTCTCTCTCTCTCTCTCTCTCTCTCTCTCTGGCCCCCACCCTCCCTCCCTCCTTCCCCCTCCCAGCCTCCCACCGCGGGAACAAAGACAGCAGGAATTAAAGAAGGGAGGGGAAAGAGGGACACCCGGAGAGGAACATTGCTGCAGAGAGAGATTAAGTTCCGAGTGAACGCTGAGATTGCTCTGCCGTCCTTTTTAGCGAAGACTGGGCTTTTGAGGACACGTTGTTTACAAACCGAAAATCTTGAGGAGAGAGAGAGAGAGAGAGAGAGAGAGAGAGAGAGAGAGAAGGGGCCGCTACTCTCCCCCCTCTTCTTCCCTATCTGCTGTAAGTGCGGGTGTATACAGGTCAGAGTTCGGGGTTATAGCAAAGGTCAAAGGTCAGATGAAAATCGCTCTGGCTCTGAAGAAAAAAGAAATCCTTTTTATATGAAAAAGATAATTTCATCCTGGAATTTGGGATCAGTAAATCAGTACAGTGCCATATGTCAGCAAAAATAGCTGAAAGATGCGTGACTGGTGGACTCCTAGTGTTTCTACGCCGTTGCTAGGCTGCTAGGATTTTTCAGTGAAAAGTCTAGCAGACGACAGAAAAATGAAAGGTCATGTGGATCGTGCTTGCATTGAAAAAAAAAAAAAAAAAAAAAACGGACATGAGAGGCGCCTCAGAGTCGGGTATGGTATGCGTCGAGAGCTGCACTGTGCAGTGAATATGTTTTGGTACTGGCTGATCTGAGAAAAGCCAGGTGCGGGGTTGAGGGTAATAGAGAATTATATAGTGTTTTTTGGCCTAAAGTGTCACCGTGGACTCGGGACCTGAACGGCCCTGAGACTTGAAGGACATGTTGTACGGACCAGGGTCTGTAGGAAGCGACTTCGAGGTTGGAAATTCCCATTTCACCAAAAAGGCAGCAGATGGCGATAATCATCCTTAGAGAGTTGGGGGGAGATATGGGGGTGGTGTGTGTGTGTGTGTGTGGGGGGGGGGGGGGGGGGGGGGGGGGGGGGGGGGGGGGGGGGCGGAAAAAAAATGAGATTTTAATGCCATAAGCAGGACAACTCGGGGGGGCAGCGAAATCGACTAGTTAATGCTGGGTGCGTGCGGAAGTA
>JADBJO010000555.1:69982-72482 GCA_016801955.1 Conus betulinus | reverse complement strand
TCTCTCTCTTTGTCTCTCTCTTTGTCTCTCTCTCTTGCTCTCTCTCTCTCTCTCTCGCTTTTCCTCTCTCTCTCTCTCTCCCACTCTCTCTCTCTGTCTTGCTCTCTCTTGCTCTCTCTCTCTCTTTCTCTCTTTCTCTCTTTCTCTCTCTCTCTCTCTCTCTCTCTCTCTCTCTCTCTCTCTCTCTCTCTCTCGCTCTCTCTCTTCTCTCTCTCTCTCTCTCTCTCTCTCTCTCTCTCTCTCTCTTCTCTTCTCTCTCTCTCGCTGTCTCTCTGGCTCTCTCTCTCTCTCTCTCTCTCTCTCTCTCTCTCTCTCTGGCTCTCTCTCTCTCTCTCTCTCTCTCTGGCTCTCTATCTCTCTGGCTCTCTCTCCCCATCCCTCCCCCTCTCTCTCCCTAGCCGCCTTGCTGCCCTTTAGCAAGCTACTGCTGCTGCTGCTGCTGCTGCATTTTTCTCCCCATTTCAATCATGCCTGTGTCCACACTGAAAAGCTCGGCCTCAAGCATCGTGTTGGGCTGCAAGACACTTTTCACCATTCCTGAACACCGATTTTTCTTCTGTTTTATCGGGGGGCTCCCCTTGTTGTTTCCTGCTTTAAATCGCCTCCCGTCCACAGGCGCAGATTCGGGCCATTATTGACAGGGATTTCTCAGATCCCCCCCTTCCACCCCGACAGCCCCCCTCCCCCCACCTCTTTCCACCCGCCTCCCTTGTCTGTGGAACTAGAGCTGGCAGCAAACAGCTGAAAGCCTCTTTAGGTGGGAAAGGGAGGGAAGGGGTGGGTGGAGGGGGATACTGAGGAAGGGGGGGGGTGGGGGTGGGGGGTTAACCACTGACAGGAACAGTGTCAGTACGCCCTCAGAATATTGTTCGGGAGTTTGGGGGCACGGTTGGGGCCTGTGTACACCGAGTTGCCTTCTGCTCCACGATTGTTGTTGACCTGCTCTGCTAATACCCTGTCAGCTTTGTGTGGAACTCGGAAGTTGAAGAGGAATGGTCAAGGTAAAAGTCCCATAGCCCAAACGGGGAAAGGGCAGCGAGCTATTAGAGGTTCACTGTGTCCTGGGCACGGCATTATGTAAGGCGGAGACCATCCCTGTCCTGGTGTCGCTGAGCCGTCGCTCACCTGAATCAGGTCACCAGTTTACTGTTGGGTGGACAGAGGGGTTTTCAAGCGGTAAATATCAGATCTCAGGACTGATTCAAACTCGAGACCATCTATTCCGAAGGCAAACGGTGTGACTGTTTGACTGCGGACCCTTTCTAAAACGGAATGGAATTCTGCAGTGAGAATGAAAAGACGTAAACTGTAAACAACAGACAAGAAAGGTCGACAGCTCTAGACTAATGCTGCGTGCTGTGTTCATTCACCTTGCAGGCATGCAGACCAGAGGGACACAGAACTGGCACTCTCTAAGGGTAGTTCTCCACGGAAGTGAAGTTTTGGGGGAAGTCTCTTTCTTCTGCGTGGCTGTTGTCTGCATGTGTGTTCGATGAATGGGTTACACAAGGAGCATTCGTTCGGAGTCGTACATAATTATGTGATCGTTTCACAGCCGGAACAGAAGCTGCTTCTCCCCATACTTAAATTTCAAAGTAAGGGGCTGTCGTTTGTGCTTGGCTTGGCTTTTGGTATACCACACTGTGTGCGAAAAGTGACACATCTGTGAAAAGCTGACAGTACATAACAGATGAGTGTCATTGTCAAACAGCTTTAAAAACAAAGCAAAATAAACAAAACGAGAGAGAGAGAGAAAAAAAGAGCCTGGCAAGATCGAAACCAGGCTGCGGACCAAACAACGGTAACACGTGTAAGTTTGAAAACTAACTTCTGTAGCCAGTAGTTGTTGGCCTTGTCCAAAGACACGTGTGGTGTCAGATGAGCACCCCCATGTTCAGTCTTGCTCATCAGATGGCTGGACAAGGTTAACAGCTTGAAGGTCCAGACCTGAACCCGCCTTGTCAGCACTGAGGCCTTGATCCTGTAAGCCCAGCTGAGACGGTCGGGCCATGTGATTCACATGATCAGCTCCCACATGCTACGGCAGATTCTGTGCGGGTTAGCTCAGAGCCGCGTGAAGACAACACGCCCAGACAACAGTAGAAGACCGCGTCAAAGACAGCCCGAGTTATGGAGGCATTCCCCCACATTACAACCCTGCACTGCGAACCCAATCAACAGGCGAACCTTGAACAAAGAACACCTTCACCTCCTTTGAGAACGGCCGAAAGAAGTGGGTTATATCTCCCAGCGACTGCAGGAAGGCCTCAACGACCACACCCTTCTCAGGATTGTTCCAAGCCCCACTGTCTTGGGCTGTGTTACTCCCCCAGTCGGTCTGCCTGTCCCTGTCCTGGTCTTACAACAACAGGCGTCATCGCATCGGTGGTCCAACGACAAGGAAAAACAAGGACAGGCAGCAGAGCACACCGAAAACCGGCAAAGACATTTTGGGTTGTTTTCGGCAAGTGGCTTGGAGCTATTTCCATCTGGAGAAATC
>JADBJO010000555.1:44982-54982 GCA_016801955.1 Conus betulinus | reverse complement strand
ATCAAGCCTAAACCTCAAAGAAGCAATGTGCGTGATTCAAGGAAATTTTGGGGTACAGTTGAACTAGCACGCCTAAGAAGGCCACAGCTGGTGACATTACATGATGTGACTGGCACATTCTGTGTACAAATGTATTTAGCACTTGTACAACTGAAAGTGTGTTTGGTGATTGTGATGAGATGTCTCTTTCGAGTAACGATACTGTTGATGTCAGCAGTGATGACAGTGAGAGATTCTGTTGTGAATCCTTGAAATGACCCGTCTTAGAAAATTAAAAAGAAAAAAAACAAAAAAACGGATGCAACTAGGACTTTGAAAGGGGTAAAGGCTGTCGGAGCTGATGAACTAACAGGAAAGTTCTGTAAGCTCAGTATATATTTAGATCATTCTTCCGTTTTCAGTAACCTTTGTCAGCTTCATATTCAATCGTGGATTGTCTGAAGTTGAGTGGTGTTGAGCAATTATCCAACTCTGTTGAAAAAGGTGATCCTAGCATTCCTGATGACGAAGCGGATATTGTTATCTTAAATGTTTGTAGTAATGAAATGGTTTTATCCGAAATAACCGCTTAATAGCTGGATCGATGACAACCAAATAAGAAGAAAAGGGCAAGCATGAAAACGTTTACTCTCTCATAAAGGGCCAAAGTCTGCACAACAAAATCATCAGGACAAAATAATCAAGTGTCATCTCTCTCTCTCTCTCTCTCTCTCTCTCTCTCTCTCTCTCACACACTCTCACACACACACACACACACACACACACACACACACACACACACACACACACACACACACACACACACACACACACACGCACACGCGCACATATACTCCTCAGCACTCTGTTTCTCTCTCTGTTTCTCTGTCTCCCTTTGTCTCTGTCTGTCTGTCTGTCTGTCTCTCTCTCTCTCTCTCTCTCTCTCTCTCTCTCTCTCTCTCTCTCTCTCTCGCTCGCTCGCTCTCTGTTTTTCTTTTGTGGGCTTTCTCACGCAGGAACTCGCGCGAAATCACGTACCAAGTTGATCCCCAAAGGGATATGTGAAAAGGTTTTCGTTTTCTGCCGATTCTGGGAAGAAGTTCACGAGGATCTTGGGATGACTGGGAATCCTCTAGTGCTCCTATTTGATTTGCTGGGAACATTTCATGTATGACATCATTTTCATTGTTCTCTCTCTCTTTCTCTCTCTCTCTCTCTCTCTCTCTCTCTCTCTCTCTCTCTCTCTCTCTCTCTCTCTCTCTCTCTCTCTCACACACACACACACACACACACACACACACACACACACACACACACACACACACACACACACACACACACACACACACACACACACACACACACACACACCGTCTACCTTTCTGTGCTTCTGATTATGTGTATGTTGTCAGACACAGAGAGAGAGAGAGAGAGAGAGAGAGGGGAGGGGAGAGAAGGACGATGGAAGAAATAATATATGCGTGTGCGCGTGTATGTCAAACGAATATGTTTAATGCACGTTCTGTCTGTCTGTTGTCTGTGTGTACGTTCTGTCTGTCTGTCTGTTTATCAGTGTGTAGCTGGCGCCCTATGCAAATCCCTAGTTTTCGCCGAATCCTCACCAGATTTGGGCGTGGTGACTCAACAGCATAGTTGGCAGGCTGAGATGTAATTATCTTCACGGGAAATAGTGGCATCAGTCTCATTATTACAGCGACCGTACGGCGAAGCGAAGTCGGGATTCTGATCAGATCACACAAGCCTTGCTGTGGGCGTTCCTCTCGACTAAAACATACTGTCAGTCGGATTAGCTCAGTCGTGAGAGCATCAGACAGAAAATCCAAAGGTCCGTAATTCATCCCGGGTTCTGAAACGTACCCCCCCTCCCCCCCCCCCCCCTCCTGTCAAAGGATTCGAAGCAGGTCTAAATGTGAATGGAGTGGAGGGGGGGGAGGAGAGGAAGGGAAAGGGAGGAGGAGAGGGCGGGGAAAGGTAGTGACGATGCTGAACAGTCTGCGGTTCACGACTAGTAGTACTACTCTAAGCACAGGGGATGTTGGGGTCGAAGTGGCGTTTAGCATGCGAAGGATAGTGGGAGGAGAAGGGTAAGGTGTGCTGGTGTTTTATGAATTTCTTATTCAGAGCTAACGTGGGCAGGGGAAAGGGGGGGCGGGGGGGGGGGGGGGGGGAGGGGGGGGAGGGGGGGGGGGGGGGGGGGGGGGGGGGGGGGGGGGGGGGCGGATGGGTTAAAGATTTTGCCCCTTTTTTTTTTTTGATAACTTTATGGCTGACAACTATCCTGGACGCGAGCTTTGGAAAGTGAAGGGGTGCGAGAAGAGAGTGCTTGTGTTTGCTGAACTTTGTGGTTAAGTGTGACCTCGGGGAGGAGGGGTCCAGAGTGGGAGATTGTGGGCAATGTGGATAATAAAGGGCGTGAGAGGGGGGGGGGGGGGGGCAGGGAGGAAAGATGCTGTGCTGTGCTGATGTGAGGTCAATGGTGAAAGTCACCTGGGCAGGTGTGTAGTAAATGAAGAAAGTCACCTGGGCAGGTGTGTAGTATATGGTGAAATTCACCCAGGCAGATGTGTAGTAAATGTGAAAATTCACTTCCGCAAGAGGTGCAGGGGGCGGGGGGTGGGTGTGGGGGCACTAGGGTGTTTAATAACCGTACGATTCACAACAACTCTACGGGGTGTGCACGGCAGTAACCTCGGCCTTGGGCAAAGATGGGAATTCGTCAGTGACATCCGTCACTATAGATTGGATTCCGGCGGCAAAGCCATTGCTGGCCCGCAGCACGCAGGTCGGCTCTTCAGAGACAATTTGCCTGCAATTGGGTGCTAAATGCCAATCCTTCAGACAGACATTCTCCGTGGTTCCCTGCCATCAGATTATCCTCCTCAATGCCTGGGTTGAAAGAGCTCAATTCTATCGCTCCAATGAACCGAAACTGAGTTTACGGGTTTCAATAGTTCTTAAAGTCAAAGTGATTGGAAGGGCTTTTTACGTGACCTGGTTAACAGATCCACGGCGTAAAAATGCGAGATTTCTGTTGTCAACACGGAGGGAATGTGATTAAGTCGAAGTATAAACATTGTAAAAGCTTTTGTCCGACAAATGTACCGAGTTGTAATATACAAAGGGCTTGTGATCTTGGCGTGTAGATATGAATTGATTATAAGCTGAAGAGACACCACCGGCATTGAGGAAGCGAGCCGAGCAAGCCCTGCTTTAGAGGGGCTTAAAAGTGAGCGGGCTTAGAAGTCAACTCGGGACATACTGTAAGCACGAACTGTTCAGTGGGGTGGGAGGATACCATAAGCTAGCTCGAACAGCTAGGGGAGGAGCAGGGAGGGGGGGGGGGGGGGGGGGCGGTTTAGGCTGTAGCATCGGTTCTAAGCACAGTTATCTTTCTAAACAGTTATCTGTCTAAACAGTTAAATGCTGTGAATTGAAAAGCAAGCAAAGTGTGCACTCGACTGAATATACATCCTGGGCAGTGGAAAGGAAAGGACGGAGAGAGAGAGAGAGGAGGGCCATTTGTAACTCAGCACAATGCTAGGCAGCGGATAGGAAAGGACGGAGGAGAGAGAGAGGACGCCATTTGTAACTCAACACAATGCTAGGCAGCGGAAAGGAAAGGACGGAGAGAGAGAGAGGGACGCCATTTGTAACTCAGCACAGTGCTAGGCAGTGGAAAGGAAAGGACGGAGAGAGAGAGGAGGCCAGTGGTAACTCAGCACAATGCTAGGCAGCGGATAGGAAAAGGACGGAGAGAGAGAGGAGGCCAGTGGTAACTCAGCACAATGCTAGGCAGTGGAAAGGAAAGGACGGAGAGAGAGAGGAGGCCAGTGGTAACTCAGCACAATGCTAGGCAGCGGAAAGGAAGGGACGGAGAGAGAGAGGACGCCATTTGTAACTCAACACAATGCTAGGCAGCGGAAAGGAAAGGACGGACGGAGAGAGAGAGGGAGGCCAGTTGTAATTCAGCACAATGCTAGGCAGCGGAAAGGAAAGGAAAGGACGGAGAGAGAGAGGAGGCCAGTTGTAATTCAGCACAATGCTAGGCAGCGGAAAAAGGAAAGGGACGGAGAGAGGGAGGGAGGAGACCAGTTGCACACCAGTCACAGTAGCGTACACTGCTACACTTTCTACACTTTCTAGTCTGCGGCTATACATAACAGGTGTGTGTGGGGGGGGGGGGGGGGGGGGGGGGGGGGGGGGGGGGGGGGGGGGTGGGGGGGGGGGGGGGTGGGGTAGGCGGGTGATCGTGAGGGGCAGGGCGAGAATGCATGAAACCAGCTCGGTGTTGAAAAACGATCGCTTCCGTGAAACACACGATCTTTTTCCCTTTTTCCTCTGTCCGAAACTGAATCACTCATTTCACCACCTTCCAGGACTGGGTATCATCCGGGTGGGAAGCCGGGGTGGTGGTAACAGTCTGTGGGCTGGTTGCACTGAGAAGAAGAATGGCCAGCTGCTGGGGTGGCTGTGGTCTGCTTTTGACATGGTGGTCAGTCCTGACCAGTCCATAGTCGAATATGAGCGCGCATTTCTTTTCTGGAGTCAGTATATAATGTGACTAAGCTCACTAAAATGCGGTGTGTGAATATGTGTTCTCCAGCTATTTTATTGCGATCACACACACACACACACACACACACACACACACACACACACACACACACACACACACACACACTCACTCACTCACTCACTCACACACACACACACCACACACACACACACACACACACACACACACACACACACGCACGCACACATACACACACACACACACACACACACACACACACACACAGGCGCGCGCGTGCGCGTTTGCGCGCACGTGCGCACATGTTTATGTATACAGAGGACTGACAGGTCGAAACATTGCAGAGAAATAAAACGGACATGTCGATCTTATTGGATTTATGTTCCTTTTTATTCATTTATAGAACACCTCCAGAAGAAAAACTTAAGGGGGGGGGGGGGGGGGGGAGGGGAGAGAGAGAGAGAAGAGAGAGAGAGAGAGAGAGAGAGAGAGAGAGAGAGAACCTGTGTGTGGTGTGTGCACGCGCGCTTGTGTGTGTGTGTGTGTGTGTGTGTGTGTGTGTGTGTGTGTACACGAATGGATTTAACGACAAAAGTATTCCTGTAGCTAGATAGATGTGATTGTAGTTTGCATGATTGATGTACGAAGCAGCAGGCGTGCGGCTGGACAGGGAAAGCTGTTGGCTATGCGCGGACTGCAGCCCCTAAAGGTCAGCAGTGTCCGTGGCTGGAGGAATCCCCGCAGCTCCGTGTGCACAAACAGGGGCGGATTACCTCAAGCATAGGGAGGGGAAAATGTCCTGTTCCCTTTTTTTTTTTTCTTTTACTTTCTTTCGTTCTGTCTTTTTTTTTTCTTTCCTTCTTTCTTTCTTTCTGTCTCTTTTTTTCTTTCTTCCTCTTTCCTACCTCTCAGTCTCTCTTTTTCTCTTTCTATCTTCCTTCTTTCCTTCCTTTTTTTTCTTTCTGTCTTTATTTTTGATAACTCTACTGCAAAGGCTTAACAGTGTAGAATGAGGAGAGGGTGGGTGGGTTGAGGCGGTTGGGTGGGGGCGGATGACATCGAAATTTATTCTCGTCTACCGAATGAAGTGCTCTGGCCAAAAGTGGTTGGGAAAATGGCGGAGGGGGGAGGGGGGGGGATGGCGAGGAGTGGTGGGGATGGGGGGCAGCAGAATTTGCTCTTGTTCGCCAAATCAAGTGCATATCAAGTGGGCGGTGGGGTGGATATTGGGAAGACAAAGGGGCGAGGGGGGAGGGAGGAAAGTGGTCTGGTAGTGCATACTTCTCACATTGTTGATGGTTTGGGGGTGGGGGTGGGGACTGATGACGTGTTTCTGTGATGGTTTCGTTTTTCTCGAGGGCGCCCTTAAGGCAGTTCCCTTTTTTTTTCAATTTTATTTATTTATTTATTTTTGTTTCATTTATAGGAATTGGGTCTGGGATGGTACGAACTGTGGCCCGAAATACCTGCACCCCCCGCCTAAAACACCCCCCCCCCCCCCCAATCACTCCTTACCTCTGATGCAGGTTAGGTCGTGGTGAATGCTGCCTGAGTTTCCTTGCAGACTTCATCGTGGTTCAGTCCACCCGGCTGTCAGGGTCCCCCCCCCCCCCCCCCCTCCTTCCCCCGGCTGGAATCCATCCCTGCAGTAGGGCTTTGTGGGGAAGCTGGAATGGGGTGGATAGGGGAAGGGGGGAGGGGGAAAGGGGAGTTAGGGAGGTGGGGGGGGGCACTGTGTCACCGTCCCTTGAAGACTATTGGCTGATTTCCCTGCCGTGATGTCGGTAGCTGAAATACCATCAGATACAGCTTGCCTTGTGGGTAAGATGGATGGGAATGGGTCAGCGGTAGAGTGCCGGCGGTGGGGGTGATGGGGGGGGGGGGGGGGGGGGGGGCAGAGAGTTTAGGGTGTGTGTGACTTTGCCTCACAATGATAGCGGCCGAATTCTTAGTTCAGAATGCATGTAGGGAAAGTGGGACTTGTATCATGAAATCTCTGTTTCAGCATGAAGACATTTGATATAGGGAGGGACACCTGAACGAAGGCGCTTCTCCCTCACCCTCATCCCCATCTCCTTCCCGAAAGCGGACTGCAGTTGCCTATGGAGCAGAAGAAAAAGGGCAATTGGGGGGAAAGAATGGTGGGGGGAGGGGGGGGGGGAGAAGAGGAGGCTGGGGAGGGGCGGGGGGAAGGGGGCTATAGGAGGTGTAGGGAAGGAAATCGCCTTCTTGTGGAAACAAAGAGATCGAATATGAAGAAGTGAATGCCTGCCACTCTCTTACAGAACGTAGTGTTCGCGCGCGCGCGCGCGCGCGCGCGCGTGTGTGTGTGTATGTGTGAGAGAGAGAGAGAGAGAGAGAGTGTATGTGTGTGTGTATGTGGGCGTGCGCGCGCGCGCGCGCGTGTGTGTGTGTATGCGTGTTTGTGTGTGTGTGTGTGTGTGTGTGTGTGTGTGTGTGTGTGTTGGGGGGGGGGGGGGGGATGGGTTTGCGTGGTTGTGTGTGTGTGTGTGTGTGTGTGTGTGTGTGTGTGTGTGTTTGCACGCGCGCGCGCACGTGCGTGCGTGTTTGCGCGCGTGTTATTCTTGTTGCTTGTGAAATCGCCTCCTTTCGCTACGTCCTCGGCATTCACGTCGCAAAGGTTTGTTGGACTTGATGCGTGTGTATTCAAACAACATGATGCGTTTCAGGATGCCAGCAACTGTTGCTGATGTCGATTATTTTCCGTCCACTTGAGAGACACGCAGAGAGAGGAGGGAGGAGGAGGAGGATGAGGGGGGGGGGGGGGGGGGGGATATTTATTGGGGGGGTATTAGGGGGATGGGGAGGGAGGAGGGGGGGGGAGAGAGAAGAGGGGATTGGCAGGCTGGAGATTGGCAGATTGTTAAAAGATGCTGTTAAAAGATGCTGTTCTCCTGTCAGATTGTCAAAAGTGGATGAATGGGAAGAGACATTTCTGTGGGGGTTCTCCCTTCTCTCTCTCTCTCTCTCTCTCTCTCTCTCTCTCTCTCTCTCTCTCTCACTCTCTCTCTCTCTCTCTCTTTAATGTTTGCATTCCCTTTTTCGGCGGGAGATGATTTCTTGTCATTCGTGACTTGAACAGATGTGGGAAACGAAAGAGGAGATGGTGTTTGCATTTTTTTTTTTTTCCCATGCCTCTTGTTGTGAGGCTTGTGGCTGGCTTGTTTTTTGACAATAGGGATCAGTGTCACGCATTATCATCCGGACTGTAGATAGGACATTTTATTTTCCATTACATTTATTTATTTATTTATGTTTGTTTTATGTGTTCATTTACATTTTTCAAAAACAAACTTATTTTAGCACGAAGCTGTTCCAGATTTACTTTTGACGTTGATGAGAATTAGACGACTGCGTGGCAGCAGAATCAAGTTTTAAAAAATTGTAAGGCTTTTTTTCATTCTCTCCGTCTGTGTGTGTGTGTGTGTGTGTGTGTGTGTGTGTGTGTGTGTGTGTGTGTGTGTGTTTATCTGTGTTTTATCTGTGTATGACTGTCTGTCTGCTGCTCTCTCTCTCTCTCTCTCTCTCTCTCTCTCTCTCTCTCTCTCTCTCTCTCTCTCTCTCTCTCTGAAAGTAAAATATATTCTTTCTCTCTCTCTCTCTCTCTCTCTCTCTCTCTCTCTCTCCTCCCCCACCTCTCTCTGTGTCTTCCCATCGCGCACAAACATGCGCGCGCACATATAAAAATAGACACACGCACACACACACCGCACGCACGCACACGCATACACAAACATACACACGCACGCACATATAGACACATACCTAGTGATTCACTAATTTCTCTCTCTCTCTCTCTCTCTCTCTCTCTCTCTCTCTCTCTCTCTTCCTCCCTACCTCCGTCTCACACTCACTCACGCTCTCTTCCTCCTCTCTCTCTTCTCACTCTGCTCCTAGTTGTGTCGGCGCGAATCTATAGTGAGAGAGGCAGATATTCCATGTATGTGCACCCGACTGTTAAATGTATGCAGCATTGGCTGTAATATTGTCAAACATATGAAAATAGGTAATCGTGCAGAAAAGGATGCAGAAGGGATAAGTGCAATCGAATATTTGGTGCAATAATAATATTTTTACGGATATGACTCAAAATACAGACACAAAATGCAGGACACAGAGCAACGTTTATTCAATTCAGAATACGAAGCAGATAAGTAAATTAAAGATTGATATATCTTTTTAAGATGTCATGAAGAACACGTTTATATAGAAATACCCCCCAAACTACTCCCAAGAAGTCTGTCAGAAGAAGAATGGTCTTAGAGAAAAGCTGAAGTGGAGTGAGGAGAGTTCCTCCCCCTGATGACGGACAGCAGAATGTCCATGGAGAAAAAAAAAATTAAGTGCGGGAGTGAGGAGAGTTCTCCCCCTTGATGACTGACAGCAGAATGTCCATGGAGAAAAAAATACAGAAGTGGAGGAGTGAGGAGAGTTCTCCCCCTTGATGACTGACAGCAGAATGTCCATGGAGAAAATACAGAAGTGGAGGAGTGAGGAGAGTTCTCCCCCTTGATGACTGACAGCAGAATGTCCATGGAGAAAAATACAGAAGTGGAGTGAGGAGAGTTCTCCCCCTTGATGACTCAGCAGAATGGCAATGGAGAAAAAACAGAAGTGGAGGGGCGAGGAGGAGTTTCTCCTCCCTGATGACTGACAGCAGAATGTCCATGGAGAAAAAACAGAAGTGGAGCGGCGAGGAGAGTTCTCCTCCCTGATGACTGACAGCAGAATGTCCATGGAGAAAAAAAACAGAAGTGGAGGAGTGAGGAAAGTGTCCCTTTTGATGACTGACAGCAGAATGTCAATGGAGGAAAAAAAAAACAGAAAGTGGTAAGATGATGTGAGTTGTCCCCCTTGATGACTGGCAGCAAAATGTCCATGGAGAAAAAACAAAAGTGGAGGAGTGAGGAGAGTTCTCCCCCTTGATGTCTGACAGCAGAATGTCCACTGAGAAAAAAACAAAACAAAACAAAACAAGTGGTTAGGTGAGGAGTTCTCTCCCTTGATGACTGGCAGCAGAATTTCCATGGAGAAAAAAAAAGAAGTGGTTAGGTAAGAAGAGTTCTCTCCCTTGAAGACTGACAGCAGAATGTCCATGGAGAGGAAAAAACAGAAGTGCAGGAGTGAGGAGAGTTCTCCCCCTTGATGACTGATAGCAGAATGTCCATGGAGAAAAAAAACAGACTTGGGTAGGTGAGGGACAGTACTGAAGCAAAAGAACAGGAGTAGAGAGTGAAGGAAAGAGAGGAGTTGGGGGGGGGGGGGGGGGGGGGGGGGGGGGGGTGAGCGAGTGGCGCGGGCTCAGGTGATGGGTCGGGAATGAACTGGATCTTCTGCACCAGAAATGGTGAAGTGGTCACACGACTACGCCCAGCAAGATGTGGTGTGTTACAACGCGAACTGGATGAAAACAGTACATAATACAAAGAACGAACTTCACTGTTT
>JADBJO010000555.1:34982-39982 GCA_016801955.1 Conus betulinus | reverse complement strand
CGTGATGGATGCCGGGGAGGGGACCCCCCCCCCCCCCTCCCCCTCCTCACAAATGTGTTGATGAAAACTTCACGTTTTCCAGCAGCCATCTTGTTGTTGAGACTGCAGCTGTCTGGTCTCGGTGTCCCCAGCATACTACGTCTGCCTGTTTGGGGCCTGCATGCTGAAGAGGAGATCAAGGTCTGAAGCTCGTGGGTCAGGCTGCTGAGGCGATGGGTTCCTTCAGGATGGGGACTGTCGTGAGCTCACCGGGGCGTTCCTGCCCTGGGGGTGTGGCATGATGCTGTAAAGAAGCATCCACTGCCTCTGAAGGAAAGTGATGGGGGGGGGGGGGGGGGGGGGGGGGGGGGGGGGGGGGGGCATGCTAGCTTCATCATCATCATCATCATCGTCGTCGTTGTCGTCGTCGTCATCATCATCATCATCATCATCATCATCATCATCATCATCGTCGTCGTCGTCGTAGTCGTAGTCGTTGTCGCCGTCTCGTCATCATCATCATCATTATCGTCGTCGACGGCGTCATCATCATCATCATCATCATCATCATCATCATCATCAATAGCAAGAACAACAACGACAACAAGAGCAACAACAAAAAACCAGTAATGGCTGTTTTCTCTGTTTTCTGTGAGGAAAGCAGGAATGATCCTCCCGGCAAGCAGTGTTGTTACCCGTGAGGATTTCATCGGTTTTCCTCAAGCTAATGACTGTTTTCTCTGTTTCTTTTTTTTTTTTTCTCTCTAAAGGATCAGGAGTGTTTTCCCGCGGATGACAAATATTATTCTTGTTGTCTCCATGCACCACAACTGTTTTCTCTATGTGCGTGGGGGGAAACAGTAATGATCCTGAGGGAAAGCAGTGCAAAAGGGTAAAAAAAATAGTTGTGATCCGAAGAATTACACAACCGCTGTCCGTTTTGAAGCCAACCATGCCCACAGTGACAACCAATAATACCAGCGCGCATGCGCTTGTCTGGGAAAACTGGCGACCGTAACCGATTTCCTTGTTGTTTGCCGTGTCTCTCAAGATGATACCCGTCTTCTTCAGAGAGACAGAGGTAACAAGCATTATCCTAAAAGAGTATCGGGAAAATAATGATTATCATGAGGGAAAACAGTCATTATCGTGAGGCAAACAGGGAAAACAGCTGTCGTCCTAAGGAAAGGAGCCGTGATCCTAAGGAAAGGAGCTGTGGTCAAGAGTTGTGATCCTAAGGAAAAGAGTCGTGATCCTAAGGGAAAGAGTTGTGATCCCAAGGGAAAGAGTTGTGATCCTATGAGGAAAGAGTTGTGATCCTAAGGGAAAGAGTAATGATCCTAGGGAAAGAGTTCTGACCCTAGGCAAAGCTGTGTGATCGCAGGGAAGGGAGCTGTGGTCCTAGGGGAAAGTTGTGATCCCGGAGGAAAACCATGTTGCGATCCTAAGGAGAAATGATGTGATCCTAAAGAAAAGTGCTGCCATCCTAAAGGAAAAGAGCTGCGGTCCTAAGGAAAACTGCTGTTGATCCCAAAGAAAAAGTGCTGTGATCCTAAGGAAAAGAGCTGTGGTCCTAAGGGAAAACTGTTGTGATCTTAAGGAAGAGTTGTGATCCTAAGGAAAAGCGTTGCGATCCAAAGGAAAACAAGTTGTGATCCCAAGGAAAGAGGCTTGTAATCATAGGGGAAACTGCTCTGATCATGGTGTGATCCTAAGGGAAAAGTACCGTGATCCTAAGGGGGAAAACTGGTGTGATCCTAAGGGGGAAAAACTGATGTGATCCTAAGGGACAAACTGGTGTGATCCTAAGGGGGGAAAACTCGTGTGACCCAAGGGAAAAGTGATATGATCCTAAGGAAGGCTGGTGTGACCCCAGGGAAAACCGGTGTGATCCTAAGGGATAACTGGTGTGATCCTAGGGGGGGGGGAAACTGGCGTGATCCTAAGGAAAGCTGGTGTGACCCCAAGGGAAAACTGGCGTGATCCTAAGGAAAGCTGGTGTGACCCCAAAGGGGAAACTGGTGTGATCCTGGGGGGGGGGGGGGGGGGGGGGGGGAACTGGTGTGATCCTAAGGGAAAACTGGTGTGATCCTAAAGGATAACTGGTGACACCAAGGGATAACTGGTTAGATCCTAAGGGATAACTAGTGTGATTCTATGGAAAGCTGGTGTGATCCCAAGGGAAAACTGGTGTGATCCTAAGGAAAGCTGGTGTGACCCCCAAGGGAAAACTGGTGTGATCCTAAGGGAAAACTGGTGTGGTCCTAAGGGAAAACTGGTGTGATCCTAAAGGATAAACTGGTGTGACCCCAAGGGATAACTAGTTAGATCTTAAGGAAAAAACTGGTGTGATCCTAAAGGATAACTGGTGTGATCCTAAGGGAAACTGGTGTGATCCTAAAGGATAACTGGTGTGATCCTAAGGGGAAAACTGGTGTGATCCTAAGGATAACTGGTGTGATCCTAAGGAAAGCTGGTGTGATCCTAGGGAAAGCTGGTGTGACCCCAAGGGATAACTGGTGTGATCCTAAGGGAAAAACTGGTGTGATCCTAAGGGATAACTGGTGTGATCCTAAGGGAAAAACTGTGTGATCTTAAAACTGGTGTGATCCTAAGGGAAAACAGGTGTGATCTTAAAACTGGTGTGATCCTAAGGGGAAACCTGGGTGTGATCCTAAGGGAAACTGGTGTGATCCTAGAGAAAAGAGGTGTGTGATCCTAAGGGAAAGAGGTGTGATCCTAAGGGAAAGAGTTGTGATCCTGTGCAAAACAAAGGGAAAGGTTTGTGATCCTGTGCAAAACTAAGGAAAAGGGTTGTGATCCTGTGCAAAGTAAGGGAAAGAGTTGTGATCCTGTGCAAAACAAAGGGAAAGGGTGTGTGATCCTGTGCAAAACAAAGGGAAAGGGTTGTGATCCTGTGCAAAACAAAGGGAAAGGGTTGTGATCCTGTGCAAAGTAAGGGAAAGGGTTGTGATCCTGTGCAAAGTAAGGGAAAGGGTTGTGATCCTGTGCAAAACAAAGGGAAAGGGTTGTGATCCTGTGCAAAGTAAGGGAAAGAGTTGTGTGATCCTGTGCCAAACAAAGGGAAAGGGTTGTGATCCTGTGCAAAACAAAGGGAAAGCGTTGTGATCCTGTGCAAAACAAAGGGAAAGCGTTCTGATCCTGTGCAAAACAAAGGGAAAGCGTTGTGATCCTGTGCAAAACTAAGGGAAAGGGTTGTGATCCTGTGCAAAACTAAGGGAAAGGGTTGTGATCCTGTGCAAAACAAAGGGAAAGCGTTGTGAGCCTGTGCAAAAGTAAGGGAAAGGGGTTGTGATCCTGTGCAAAACAAAGGGGAAAGGGTTGTGATCCTGTGCAAAACTAAGGGAAAGGGTTGTGATCCTGTGCAAAACTAAGGGAAAGGGTTGTGATCCTGTGCAAAACTAAGGGAAAGGGTTGTGATCCTGTGCAAAGTAAGGGAAAGAGTTGTGATCCTGTGCAAAACAAAGGGAAAGAGTTGTGATCCTGTGCAAAACAAAGGGAAAGGGTTGTGATCCTGTGCAAACAAAGGGAAAGCGTTGTGATCCTGTGCAAAGTAAGGGAAGGGTTGTGATCCTGTGCAAAACAAAGGGAAAGGGTTTGTGATCCTGTGCAAAAACTAAGGGAAAAGGTTGTGATCCTGTGCAAAACTAAGGGAAAGGTTGTGATCCTGTGCAAAACTAAGGGAAAGGGTTGTGATCCTGTGCAAAGTAAGGGAAAGAGTTGTGATCCTGTGCAAAACAAAGGGAAAGGGTTGTGATCCTGTGCAAAGTAAGGGAAAGAGTTGTGATCCTAAAGGAAAGAGTTGTGATCCTAAGTAACTCTAAGCAAACTAAGGAAGGGAAAGAGTGTGTTCCTAAGCAAAGCTTAGGATAACAGTTGTCATCCTAAGGCAAAACAGTTGTCATCCTAAGGTAACACAGTTGTCATCCTAAGGCAAAACAGTTGTCATCCTAAGGTAAACAGTTGTCATCCTGAGGTGACCTGTTGTCATCCTCAGGTAAACAGTTGTCATCCTAAGGTAAACAGTTGTCAACCAGTTGCCATCCTAAGGAAAACAGTTGACTTCCTAAAGTAAACAGTTGCCATCCTAAGGTAAACAGTTGCCATCCTAAGGTAAACAGTTGCCATCCTAGGGTAAAACAGTTTGCCATCCTAGGGTAAACAGTTGCCATCCTAAAGTAACAGTTGCCATCCTAAAGTAAACAGTTGTCATCCTAAGAAAACAGTTGTCACCCTAAGGTAAACAGTTGTCATCCAGTTGTCATCCTAAGGTAAGCAGGTGTCATCCTAAGGTAAATAGTTGTCATCCAGTTGTCATCCTAAGGTAAACAGGTGTCATCCTAAGGTAAACAGGTGTCATCCTAAGGTAAACAGGTGTCATCCTCAGGCAGATCAGCGTTTATTTGTTGTCCCTGTTGTCCCTGAGGATCACGGCTGTTTTGCGTAGGAAGACTGCTGTTATGGCCTTTAGACACTTGCATACTCCCATAGAAATGTTATATTCTCAGTTCGCTGTCACAAAATAAATAAACCAACAAAAACACCAACCATGTGCATTTCGCTTTCTTTTACACCTGAAGTTCCTAAAATTTGTCACCCCCCTTCAGGCCAAAGGATTGATTAGCAACACTGTTTCTCTCATACTGTTCATTCGTTTTTGTGTGGAGATATGTGTCTTGTATGATCACAACATTGAATGTATCGTGAGATGATTAGTGTTAGCATATTAGTTATCATCATCCCATCTGGGAATCAGCGATTGAAGAAAACACATCTTTCTGCTTATGTGTGAAAGGCGCTCACACACGCGCGCGAAAGCACATTCACACACACACACACACACAACACACACACACACACACACACACACACACACACACACACACACAACACAACACACACACACAACACAACACCACACACCACACACACACACACACACACACACACACACACCACACTACAAACACAACACAACACAACACAACACAACACAACAC
>JADBJO010000555.1:17482-22482 GCA_016801955.1 Conus betulinus | reverse complement strand
GTGTGGTGTGTGTGTGTGTGTGAGAGGAGAGAGAGAGAGAGAGAGAGAGAGAGAGAGAGTTTCAGTTTCAGTTTCATCAAGGACGGAGTCACAGCGTGCGGACTAGGTCATATACGCTAACCACATCACTAAGTTTTGAGACCACACTAGCCATGATGATGAAGCGATGCGGATAAATGAATTAAACAACAAAGATGAGACAATTGAAGAGGAGAGGGTCTCGTGGCTACGACTTCGTCAGGCAGATGTCTGACCTACGCATAGCCCAACGCGCTGGTCAGACTTGTGTGTGTGTGTGTGTGTGTGTGTTGTGTGTGTTGTGTGTGTGTGTGTGTGTGTGTCTGTGTGTCGTGTGTGTGTGTGTGTGTGTGTTGTGGTGGAGGAGTGTGTGAGAGAGAGAGGAGAGAGGAGAGGGGAGAAGGAGCGGAGGCGAGCGGAGAGGAGAGAGAGCGTTGGTCTTGTCAAACTTCTCGTGTCTTTTACCAGAAGGTTACTTCGGGCGGCCAGCGGGCCCCACACTGTTTCGTCATTCTACTTCCCTGGAAAATGTAGCGAGGAAAGTGTTTTACAGCGACTTGATACGGACCTCAAGAAATGAATACTGCTGCACGGCTGGTAATTTATGGTCTCAGGTTCAGGACTCGGCGCAGGGAGAGAGTAGGAGAGAGGTGAGCGTGTGCAGCGACTGGTGCGCGTTAGGGGCACGTAAGAATTGGAGAGTTTTCAGCTTCCACTGGCAGTCGTTTACAGGGCAGGGCTGTCAAGCCGTAGTGCTGGTTTACCTGGTTTAGTTTGCTTAGCATGAACAGCCATCCACACATAATAGCCATTGACAAATCCCCCTTTTTTCCTGTTTCGTTTGTTTTTGTTTGTTTGGTTGTTTTGTTCTCTGTCCGTGCAAGTTCCCCCGTAGGGATTTCCGTCAGGGGAGAGAAGGGGGATGAAGTGGGGGGGGGGGGGGGGGGGGGGAGGTCCATATGAATTGTCCCCCTGTCTTTTGGGAGTAAAGTTTGTTTTTCTTTTGCTCGTTGATTCTGCCTCTCTCTCTCTCTCTCTCTCTCTCTCTCTCTCTCTCTCTCTCTCTCTCTCTCTCTCTCTCTGTCACTCGGTCTCTCTGTCTCTATCTCTGTCTGTCTGACTGTCTGTCTGTCTGTCTGCCGTCTGTCTGTCTGTCTCTCTCTCTCTCTCTCTCTCTCTCTCTCTCTCTCTCTCTCTCTCTCTCTCTCTCTCTCTCCTTAATGTCATCTACTCTTTGTCTTCCCTAAGGCCTCAGTGTCTTCCCTAAAGGCCTCAATGTCTTCCCTAAAGGCCTCAGTGTCTTCCCTCAAGGCCTCAGTGTCTTCCCTCAAGGCCTCAATGTCTTCCCTTTAGGTTCTGTTGACTCCCCTTTGATACAGAAAGTCTTACACTGGGGGAGGGGAGGGGGGAGGGAGCGAGGAGGGTCTTACAGTATGAATTGTATCAACATCTTCTGTGTTTGTAATTTTCCTCTTTTCTGTCCCTCCCATGGACTGTTGTCTTTTTTCTAAGTATTCGACTGATTCCACCTACATTTATGACTGGCTTACTAATATTCATGACTGGTTTACCAATATTTTATGACTGAGTTTTACAGTATTTATGACTGGTTTACTAATATTCATGACTGGTTTTACCAGTATTTATGACTGGTTTACCCATATTTATGACCGGGTTACCAATATTTATGACGGTTTACGTGTATTCATAACCCGTTCATCTAACTGTTCAAGAAAGTCTCTGCGTGTTTTTCTCTTGTTACCACCCGTAACATGCTATTTCTTTTTTGTTGTAATATGACAAGGTCATGAGAACGTGGCTAGTGGAATGAACGCTGGTTGTCCATACTGCAGGGCTGTGTGCTCAGAGGGCTTTTTTTTTTTTTATGGAGTTTTGATTGCTTGAAGAAATCTTGAATGATTTTCAGTGGCTCAAAATCGGATCGGGATAAAACTGAGAGGATGACTAGCTTATCTAGTTTATCGCAGGCCAGTCTTAACGACCTTAAGGATGGCAGTATTTTGGGTGACGTGTCATGAATCAGTGTGTTTATAGTGCTTTACAGAAAGGTTTTTTTTTTCTTTCTTTTTTCTTTCTAAATGTCTGTCTGTCTGGTAACATTCTTTAAGGACCCTGGGTTTTTTCAGCTGGTCGAAAAGGAAACCATAACTGAAAACTTTTCTCATGCGTAACAAACACTTAGACGTTTTCGCACAGTGGAGTCACCATTCCGTTTAAACTGTGGTGTTGTTTGATTCCGTGGTTGTATACAGGGTGTGTAGATCGTCTAGACTATTGTCCTGGGATCCTATTGGATCCCGTGGTCACTAAATCACTTTTTTTTTTTTTACAGAGCCTGTGATCATTCCGAGATCATGTCCTGTTTGAGGGAATTGCGATCGTTTCAAGGGTTGAATTCATTTGATATCGCCGTTTATAGCTCAGCTTACACCAGAGAGTAATATCATGGCCGTTGTCTGGTTAACAGAGATATCATGTATGCATGTCAGAGGGGAAAAAAAAATCCCATTTCATGTTGTTTGCAGTCCAGCCGACTGCAGGGAATAGGATTCAGGTCGGAGAAAGTGAAGGGCGCGGAAGGGGAGGACTGAGTCCCGGCTTCAAAAACGTCATGCCTAAGACACGGTGAACCTTTTGGGTGTGTGGTGAGCAGCCTGTAAGTACAGGTCATCTCCCTTATGGGAGTATGGTGAGCAGCCTGTAACGTACAGGTCATCTCCCTTATGGGAGTGTGTGATGAGCAGCCTGTAACATACAGGTCATCTGCCTTATGGGAGTGTGTAATGAGCTGCCTTTAACATACAGGTCATCTCCCATATGGGAGTGTGTGTGAGCAGCCTTTAACGTACAGGTCATCTCCCTTATGGGAGTGTGGTGAGCAGCCTGTACCGTACAGGTCATCTCCCTTATGGGAGTGTGATGAGCAGCCTGTAACATACAGGTCATCTCCCTTATGGGAGTGTGTATGAGCTGCCTTTAACGTACAGGTCATCTCCCTTATGGGAGTGTAATGAGCTGCCTTTAGCATACAGGTCATCTCCCTTATGGGAGTGTAATGAGCAGCCTTTAACGTAAGTTCGTCTCCCTTATGGGAGTGTAATGAGCAGCCTTTAACGTACAGGTCCTCTCCCTTATGGGAGTGTAATGAGCAGCCTTTAACGTACAGGTCATCTCCCTTGAGAGTTTTAATCATCGAGATTTAACATACATTGTGCACTGAAATAGCAAGTAGCGAGGAAACACAAGTGCAGACAAAACAGTTCCTGGGTCATTTATCCTCGGTGGTGTAGCAGAATGTAGGTGAGTGATTTTTGTTAAAAAAAAAATGGAGGACGGCGGAGGGAAGGGTAGGAGCTGGAAGGAAGAAAAGAGGATGGGGAGAGCAATGTTTTGAAAAAAAAAAATGAGGACGTTAATGCATGAATGTTAAAACTTCACAGGCGGTGTTTGGAGACCACCAAAATCTGTCTAGAGAGCAGAATGACGTTTAACATGTCTGGAGTCGACTTTTGTCTTGTGGATGTGACTCGTCATCAGTAGAACTGGGACCAGGTGGTGTCTGTTTATCCTTGGAGTCCACAGAGACGTATACCACGTTACCAAATGATTACGTGGTATTCTCACCATCTCGAGTACTGTCTTGTACATTCCGCTGGACCTTCTGAAGCCAACCTGCCCCCCCCCCCCCCCCCCCCCCCCCCCCCCCCCCCCCCCCCCCACCCCCCCCCCCCCGAGGTCTTAGGCCCAATGAAGCAGAGGCAATCAACGGCAGCTCTGCAGCGGGCTGGCTTCTGGGCTGTCTTCCCTGACTCTGTCTGGTTGGTTCCTTTTCCCTTTGGTTGAACCCTCTGCCCCGGTGTCTCTCCCATCAGCTGTTTCTGGGACGTCTTTGCCTGACAGATAGTGCTGGATGCGTCATTGGTTATGCTTGTATCTTTAGTGCCTAAGAAAATCAGGTTATTACTTGGGAGGAAAGAGGGTGTGGTAGATAGATGTTGCTCGTGGGTGTTTGTGTTGTGTGTGTGTGTGTGTGGGTGTGTGTGTGTGCGTGTGTGTGCGTGTGGGTGTGTGTGTGTGTGTGTGTGCGTGCGTGCGTGTGTGTGTGTGTGTGTGTGTGTGTGTGTGTGTGTGTGTGTGTGTGTGTGTGTGTGTGTGTGTGTGTGGTGTGTGTGGGGGGGTGTCTTTTTTTCTTTTTGTTTTTAAAGATATTTCTTTGAGACAACCTACCATGAAAACCAGAGGTCTGGAATAACCGGCCAGGAAACACGGTGATACCGGTAATTGTGGGAAGGAGGGGGAAGTTTGGGAGAGTCATGAAACGTTTTTTTTCTTGGGGGGGGGGGGGGGGGGGGGGGGGGTGGGGGGGGGGCTATGGGGTGACGTATTTTGTGTTTGTTTGCTGTCTGTTTGTTGTGCTATCCCGATGATAGTTCAAAGAGGAGGCGATGACGACAGTGTAAAACACCAGGCTTTGCTTCCGATAAGCGCGCGCGCGCGCGCGTGTGTGTGTGTGTGGTTTTAGTGCGTACGTACGCGCGCGCGCGCGCGCGCGCGAGTGTGTGTGTGTGCGTGCGCGTGCGCACGTACGTGTGGTGTTTGTGTGTGTGTGTGTGTCTGTGTACGTGCGTGTGTGTGTGCGTACGTACGTGCGCGCGCGCGCGCGCGCGTGCGTGTGTGTGTGTGTGTGCGAGCGCGCGTGCGTGCGTGCTGCAATGCGTGTGGTGTGTGTGTTGTGCGTACGTGCGCGCGCGCGAGCGTGTGTGTGTGTGTGTGTGTGTGTTGCGTGTGTGTGTGTGTGTGTGTATGCGCGCGCGCACGTGCATGCGCGCGTGTGCGATAAGGTGAGTGAAACTCGTGCGTGTCTGTCCGCCCATTCTGTCGCCCTTGGAAACGCAGGCAGTATTTTCTTCGGACAACAGTCCGCTACCCCCGAGCAGCGATTGTAGACTAAAACAACAACA
>JADBJO010000555.1:0-12500 GCA_016801955.1 Conus betulinus | reverse complement strand
ACCTGTCTGTTAAGAAAGAAAAAAAAAGAAGAGGAGCAGGAAACGAAGTGTCTGACAGAGTTAGACTTCTGGGAATGAACTTACGCGCGCGTAGAGGACAACGTGCAGATGGCCTTGTCGTAATGGCAGAGAGAACAGAAGCTAATCAAGGTCAGGACAGTTCAGACTGAGGATGTTCACAGTAAAGACTGGGGCCAACGGAATAGAAAGGACAGGGGCAAAGAGAGAGAGAGGAAGGGGTGAAGGCGGGATGACAAGCGAGAGGGGAAGGGGGGGGGTGAGATGACAGGGGCATATGGAATGAGGGGGGAGGAGAGAGGGAGAATGGGGGCGCCGTTGAACACCAGAGAGATAACTGGTCACAAAATAGTTCTCTTGAGCTGAGAACTTTTGCGATGCTGGCTGTTTTCGCTCATTGTGACTGATACACACGTTCTGTGGTCGTCACGTGTGTTATTAGGGACTGCTATTGTACCGTGACCGGTCTGCATGGAAATATGAACATGGCAAATAGGACACTTCCTCTCTCTCTCTTCTCTCTCTTCTCTCTCTCTCTCCTCTCTCCTCTCTCTCTCTCTCTCATTTGCGAGTAGAGAATATATTTTGTAAGTTTGAAAATGGCGCAGCTGATTTATTTTTTGTAAGTTGTTAGATGCACAAGTTCAGCCTGTAGTTCAGAACGGTGCTGAAATTTGGGCCTCTGAAAAAAAGGACAAGAATTTGGAAAAATACACTATTTTGCCATGAAATAGAACATTAGGGGTGTTGGCAGACGAACCACAAACGACCTGGTTTATGGTCAACTTGGAAGATACCCAATTTGCATTAACTCATGTTTTAAGCGCATCAAAACACGGGCTTAAAATGCTTCCTATGCATAGTAATAGGCTGCCTGCCCAAGCGAACAAAACATGAGGTGATTTTGATGCTGGGAGGATATTACGTTTGGGTGACAATAGTTCAGAATTGTTTATGCGCTTTTGGTTTTTCTTTTGTATGGCCCAACCAGGATGTGTCCAAAGGTTTTTGTTGTTGTTGTTGTTATTTTTAATGTGTTTTAAGCAACGTGTGGGTAGACTGTGGATGGCAAAACTTGGACAGTCATATCCGGAGTAGTGACAGGCGATAAGTGTTCTTCGTATAGACTGTCAAAAACGTACTACTATTTGGTAGAACAATCACATAAGAATAAACCTAAGCAGCTTTATGAAATTGTTGTAACACAGTTTAGATGGGCGTTTCTGGCCTGGCAGGACATAGTCAAAGATGTCAAAAGATATTAGTGATGTATGGTGCCCTATGTTTCAGATCCGATGTTGAAGATCAAGTTCACTTTGTTTTATGTTGTCCAATTCTTAGCGACCTGAGAATTGACCACATTCATGCCAAGAATGATAACAGACCTGCATTGTCGTTCTCAAAAAGTGAAACTTATGACATTTTTTTTTTTTCTTTCAACAGATCGTTTTTTAAAAGGCTAAGCAAGCTGACATGAGGTGTTGTAGTTTATGTTGACATAAGACGTGCATGTATGTTGCTATTTATACCCACTCAGATGCGTCAGGGGTTTTTTTTTTTTCCCCTTGCTTTAAGTATCCCTTCAGATGGAGTTTGAATAAAACATTGCTATCATTCCGTCTGTCTGTCAGTCTGTCTGTCTGACTGACTGTCTCTCTCTCTCTCTCTTTGTCTCTCTCTCTCTCCCCAACTGTCTGTGTTTCTCTCTCTCTTTTTCTCTCTCTCTCTCTCTGCCTCTCTCTCTCTCTCTCTCTCTCTCTCTCTCTCTCTCTCTCTCTCTCTCTTCCTCCTCCACGCCTCCTCCTTCCCCTCTCGTGCCTTCCCTTCCTCCTCCTCCTCCTCCTCTTTTGCCTCCTTCTTCTCCACGATCATGTTTTCTATAATTTTTTTTTATGCTGAGATTTGTTTGAGTTTGGGGCTCCCTCGTCACAAAGGCTCTTACAAGCGAACGTCTGTAAAATATCTGTTTAACTGATGACGGAGAGTTTCCAGGTGTCAAGTCTTTTTCTCGCAGAAATTGGGGGGGGGGGGGGGGGGGCTTGAGGCAATACACACACACACACACACACACACACACACACACACACACACACACACACACACACACAGAGAGAGAAGAGTTAAGATTGGTACTCATTAAAGCAACGTAAGTAGTATCCTTTTACAAGAAAGTCACGTCGGGCACTCTTTTGGTTTACTGTTCTCTCCAACGGTACAGAGTTCTGCGTCACGGCACGTTGTTGAAACTTTACTTCAGCAGTCTTTGACCACTGCAGGTAGAGGAAGGGTAGAGGGCCATAGGACAGCACCTTGCCAGCAGGACCGGCGTACAAACTACGTATGGGACTAGTTGTAAAGGTCGGGGACTGCATGCGGGGTTTGCGTACGGAAGTCCTGAGGATGGGACGCGCTGCTCGTTTGTCGTCGATTCGTTCTGTCATTGGGCGGGAGGTCTTGTTTTCCACTTTCTTTCCTCTCCATCTTGTGATTAAACAAGGTGCGCGTGAGAGGCGAAGATCTCCGTCCGGTACTCTACGTTGCTCACGGAGCAAAGGTTTACACTTCAGTTCACTGAAGGGGGAAGGAATAGGAATCCCGTTGATTCTTCAGCCATTAACGCGAACATTCTCCTGTGACTAGGAGCATGACAGGCAGAACTGTTTTCCCAAAATGCCCGAGATAAATTCGTCCCATTTTGCGCGCGCGCGCGCGCACACACACACACACACACACACACACACACACACACACACACACACACACACACACACACACACGCATGTGTGTGTATGTGTGTGTGTGTGTGTGTGTGTGTGTGTGTGTGTGTGTGTGTAGCAACTACAGCTACAACGGAATAGATGTAACACCGGCGATACCAACTTGCAACAGCGGCGGCGACGTCAACAGCAACACCCACATTTGACTGTCACCAACAGCAGCCGCAGCATGCAGTATCTTGAGACGAAAACATGTTTGCCATGCTGCACTATGTCTTTGATAAACATGTCAGGACTTCACTAGGGCAAATCTGCGACAGCAGAACAGACAAGTACCATAAATATCAGGATAAGCAGCATTGGAAGACTGGGTTGGAAACACCAAACATCATGAGGGGACGTAATGGTAGGCACAGTGTGTAAGAGTTACTTTCCATCTGCTGTTTTGAAATAGTTTTAAGAAGACACGAAATATTGATGGCTATGTCTCTAGAAGTTTGAACATTTTGTGAACATACATTACTTCACAGACAGGTGTCGGTTGGTAAACAGTAACTTGTAGTTTGTACGTGTTTCATGTGAGAAAAAATGTAATAGTCTTGTAAGAAAATCTGTAATAATCTTGCTGGAAAATCTGTAATTGTCTTACAGAAAAAATTTCTTAATAATTTTGCCTGAAATATTACTTCATAGATAGGGTGTCGAGTAGTAAATAGTAACTTCATTGTTTATGTTCAATGGGGAAAAAATGTAAAAATCTTTTAGGAAATTTTGTAATGATCTTGCTGGAAATTTTCTTAATTATCTTAAAGAAGATTTTCTATGATTTTGCTGCAGTTTCTGTAATAATGTCACGGGGAATTTTTGTAACAATCTTGCTGGAACTTTTGTAATAATCGTACAGGAAAAAAAAAAAAAAATCAATGATCTTGCTGAACGGATCCTGGATCGGTTTTTGGATCCAGATCTACGCCAAAATTCAGTGAGGATCATCCCTGGAACACATTCTATCATGTCACCAAGGGTCGGAAAAAAAAATCGGTTTTGAAGTTTTTGAGTTATCTTGTTGACAAACAGATGAGGATGACAGCGAAACGGTTATTTGGCAGATGCTTTAAGAAAAAGACAGAAAAAAAACGAAAAAAAAAAAAAAAAAAAAGGTCTGGGGCAGAGTTGGGGTAAGGGTCCCGTGTGACATGGTCCTCACCCTCTTCCCAGTGACTCAGAAAGGAGCGGGCGGGCGGGCGGGCGGAGTGGTAAAAAACACGTGGAAGTAAGTTGCCGGGTGGAGGGTGACACACTATCTAGAGCGCCCAGCGCTGTGTCAACCACGGCACGTGCTTATCGCCGCCTCCTGCATCTCGCTTCAAATTAACCGAGGAAATTTACCTCCACGATTTGCCTTTCTACCCACGACCGGATTGGCCGATACGTGGGTTGCAGAGAGAGAGAGAGAGAGAGAGAGCGGGGAAGGGAAGCGGTGGGGTTGGAGGAGAAGAACATGAGTGTGGGGGAGGATTGTGGTCGAAGATGCAGCGGAGGTGAGGGGGGATGGGTGGGTGCGGGGTGGTTGGGGTGATGATGGGATGGTGGTGTTGCAAGGATAACGGGGGAAGGGGGGGGGGGGGGGGGGGGAGGTCAGCCGCCTGCGCCTGGGTTTGACGATGTCAAGAGTTGTCATGGTTACGAGGTCGCTTTATATTTGGCCGATCAATATTGGTATATCCCTATATCAGGGCCGTGGCCGGGGTCCCCGGCCGCCGCTAACAGCACCACCCCGACTTCCATTTACCGAGCGGCCAAAGTAAATAGCCAGTTTAATGAAATCGCCAATACACGGGGTATAAATCACCCCACCTTTTTCATTCCCATTCCAGCCCTAACCCCCCCCCCCCCCCCCCCCCACTCTTTTCTCCTACTCTCCCCTTCCCCCTCCCCCTCCCTTCCCGTTCCTCGCATGGCCAACAGCTATTTATAATCAAGGGATGGCCCTCCTATCATCACAATCATCATCATCATCATCATCATCATCACGACCATCATTTTCATCATCATTATCACCACAACTATCATCATCATCACCACCACCACGACCATCATCATCATCATCATCATCATCATCACCACCACCACAACCCATCATCATCACCACCACCACCACCACCCCACCACCACCACCACCACGACCTCATCATCATCATCATCATCATCATCATCATCATCACCACCACCACCACCACGACCATCATCATCACCACCACGACCATCATCATCACCACCACCACCACCACCATCATCATCATCAACATTAACTTGCTTTTTCTTTATGCAGTGAATGAGGAGCGTCAAGTTTGTTGTCTTTCTCACCCCCAGTGATCATGTGTCTTGTGGTTGCCCCCGCTGTGTGGCGGGCACCCTATCTTTCACGACGGCCCACGGCGTGAGCGCGCCCTCCTGTCCATCCAACGTGCCAGGTTGCTGCACTATAGTCAGTCCAGGGGAAACACTGTATTTCAAACGTCTATTGATTTCATATGGCATTACCGGCGCTTTCCCCCGAAGAGAGGGAGG
Source organism: Conus betulinus (assembly GCA_016801955.1). Taxonomy (NCBI): domain Eukaryota; kingdom Metazoa; phylum Mollusca; class Gastropoda; order Neogastropoda; family Conidae; genus Conus; species Conus betulinus. Next base: position 7,194 of record JADBJO010000555.1, on the reverse strand, counting down.
AGGAGGAGGTGGGGAAGAGATGAGATGGGCAGGTAAGCGGAGATGGGAAGGAAGAAGGTGGGGGTGAGTGCGGGAAGGGGGGGGGGGGGGTAGTGGAGGGGGGGGGGGGTGGAATTTGAGGCGCGTGATTTTTTTTTTTTTTTTTTTTGTGTCTCCAACGGGTTTGTAGTGGGTACCCCGATACGTAAAGTTTAACGATGTTTGAATGTAGTAAGGTTATAGGCCCCGGGAAATGTCACGTATCGGGAAAGATAGTACCTTCTGATCAATGAAAAATCAGATCTCTCTCTCTCTCTCCTCCTCTCTCCTCCTCTCCTTTGGTTTTCCCCCCCCGCCTCCCCCCCCCCCCCCAACCCCCCCCCCCCCCCCCCCCCCCCCCCCCCCCCCCCCCCCCTCCCCCCCTCGAATCCTCTCCTCTCCTCTCTTCTCCTCTCTCTCTCTCCTCGCGTCCCCTGTGTGTGTGGTTTGTGGTGGTGTGGTGTGGTTGTGTGTGGTGGGTGGTGGGTGTTCAACGTATTACCGTGGGGTTACAACGTAAAAAATGAAAACGGAAACTCTTTTTTCCGTGGGCACAGGTCCCCCCGTTGGGGAAGCAAACTTAACTTTTTTTGAACCCGTTACAAAAACCCCGCGTATCGATTTCACTATCCCCCCCATGTCTTTCCCCCCCCCCCCCCCCCCCACCCTCCCTTTGTGGGGGTTCCCACACTTGACACTGACGATTGGAACACACCACACCACCACACACACACAACACCCACGAAACACAACACACACACCGCGCGCGCGCGCGGCCGCGCGCGCGGCGCGCACAACCCACAACACACATACCCTCCCGCACACGCCCAAACCGCATGCCACACACACACACGCACGTCAACGCACACACACACGCGCGAAGCGGCCGTGCGCGCCCGCACGCAAGCAGGGATGTGGGGGGGCACACACGCCAAAACGCGCGCCACACCCACACCACACACCACACACACACCCACACACCGCAGAGCCACCCACGCACGCACCGCACACACACACAACACACACACACACACACCACAAACCACACCACCCACACCCACACACACACAAGCACGTCAACTGCGTCTTCTCCTCCCTCGCTACCCAAAGACCCCGTTGTCCCCCCCCCCCATTGTTGGCACAGGGCCTTCTCTCCATTCCTCTTCACTGCCCGCAACTTACGGGCCCCAGTTGTTTTGAAACTGGCCTTCCCGCTTTTTCCGCCTCATGGGCCAACGGAGAAGCCAAACGCATTCGGGTCCAAGCGACGAGGGGGTGGTTTTGTTTTTTTGCAGGTAGGAGGGATAGTATGGGGGAGGAGGCTAAGTGCCATAAGGGGTGGTGGTGGAGGTGGGGGGCCTATGGGGGATTTGAAGGAAGTTAAGATAAGTGAAGGTTCATGGTTACAGAAGAAGAGATAGAGGGTGGTGGGTGGTGGTGTGGGGGGGGGGGGAGGTGTTAGGGAGAGGGATTTTGTTTTTTTTTGTGTTGTTTTTTTTTTTTGGGGTTGGTTGTTTGGGGGGGGGTGGGGGGGGGGGCGGGTCCGGATCCATTTGCAGGGGAGGGGTGGGTGGAGGAGGAGGGGTGGGGGGATAGGAAAAAAAGAGGGGTTAAAAGAGTTGAAAAGGGGCAGAGAGAGAGTTTTTATCGCGAACGGAAAGAGGAGAAAGAAAGAGAGAGAGAAGAGTGTGGGGGGGGGGGGGGTAACGAGGAACCGGTAGTGGTGGGGATGGGGGGGAGAGCCAGTTTTCCATTGGACCAGGTTGCACATCAACGCCGAAAAGGCAGAGGGTGGGGGGAAAACGGGATACTTGTGCGGCTCGCAGGGGGGGGGCCCCCCCACAACAAACCCCCGGCGGAAATTTGCGGCCGGAAAGCGAGGGAAAGTACTAAGCCTGAATGGTTTTTGGCCCAGAGGAGGAGACCGCGCCGCAAGATGGACCGCACCAAGGAAAAAAAGAAAAGTGGGAAGAAGAAATAAAATAGAAAAGGGGGAAACACTCTTGGGGTTCTGTTTTTTTTTTTGGCCCATTTGTTTTTGTGTTTCCGAGTTTTTCAAAGCCATCCGTCCGGAACCATTGAAATGGGGGGTTGTTTGGGGAAAGGCACATGCCTTCTCTCTCTCTCTCCTCGTCTCCTCCTCTCCCTCTCTTCCCTCTCACTCTCTCTCTGTCCCTCTCTCTCTTTTTTTTTTTTCTCTCTATCCTCTGTCATACCGCCTACCCCCCTCCCCCCCAAACTTGAATGAACTTTGGAAGATAGCAGTGGTTTTTTGGCCACCGGTAGTCCCCCCTTTCCCGGCAAAATGAGGGAATTTGGGAAAATCTTTCCCTCTCTCTCCTCTTCCTCTCTCTACTCTCTCTGGGTTTTTTCTTCTCTCCTCTCCCCCTCGCTCTCCTTCTCTCTTCTCTCCTCTCTCCTCGCGCTCTCTCCCTCTCTCGTCAAACAACGTGTTGGAAGCCCCCCCCCCCTCGTAAGTTTTTTGTTTTCCTCCTCATTTTTTGTTTTTCTTTCTTACCATAAGAAGAGTAGGGGTTTTCCCCTTTTGTTTAAGCCGAAGGGATTTTTGCTCACCCTCGCACGTTTCCTTTTTTAGGGTGGTCCATTGAGAGAGCGAAAAACATCTTTCTCTCTCTCTCTTCTGCCTTTCTCGTCTCTTCCTTCTCCCCCCCTTCCTCCCTCCCTCTTCTCTCCTCCCACAGCCGCCCCCCCCCCCGCACCCCCCCCCCCGCCCCGCCCCCCGCCCCCCCCCGCCCCTTTGATTTGTTTGTTTTTTTTTGGGTTGTTTTTTTCCCTTTCCCCCCCCCCCCCCCCCCCCACCCCCCCCCCCCCCCCCCCCCCCCGCGCCGCCCCGCCCCGTCCCCCCCCGCCCCCCCCCCCCCCCCGCCCCCCCCCCCCCCCTTCTTCCGCCCGAGAAATTGGGATAGCCAGGAGACCACACGAGTTTCCCAAACGTTTGCGGGTGATTGGAAGGTAACATTCATTATCTGTTGGTAAGGAGTGGTCCGAAGAGGCAAATGACTATACTAATATTAACGGTTGGGTTTTTTGATAGGCCCTGGGACCTCGACGACATGAAATTTCATTTTGTCGCTCGCGTTTGTAGCCCCCGGTCCGACCCGTCAAAAGAACCATACACAATGCGTTATTTTTACATAGACACGTTAACCTCGCCCATGGAGTGGGAGTTGATTGGGAGACACAACACAATCCCTCACAGGGACGTGGGAGGGCCCAAAAACCCTGATCATCAACTACCGAAACTGGGAAAGATTGGGAACATAGGGAATTAATCCCTCGAAATGGGAAAAGGATTGGGAAAACATCGGAGTAATCCCTTCGAATGAAAAGAGTTGTAAAACATAGGAGGTAATCCTTACGAAATAGAAAGATGGTGAAACCATAGCGCCCATTACCTACGAAATTTGGAAGATTTGAGAGACATTATGAAGAGCATAGGATTAAATCCCCCATAACCAAACATAAAAAAAAAAAAGGGGGGGGGGGAAAAAGTTGGAAATATATGGGTAATCCCGTACCACATAGAAACATTTGGGAGACATAGGAAAAAAATCCCTACAAATAAAAGGAATTGAAAAGCCCATAGAGTAAATCCGAACAAATAGAAATAATTGGGAGACAATAAGGAGGTTGGGTCCCCTAACGAAATGGAAGAAATGGGAGACCTGAGTAATCTCTTACGAAATGGAAAAAAGCCATGAGAGACAAAAGGAGTGTTTTCCTACTAATGGAAAAGAATAGGAAGAGACAATAGGCGTAATCCCCTACACATAGCAAGAAGTTGAACGATAGTTAGGGAAGTCTCCCTACCAATAGACAACAATTGGGAAGAACATAGGAAAGGTAAGATCCCTACCAAATATGAACGAATTCGAGACCCATAAGGAAAGTAATCCTAACACATAAAAGATTGGGAAAGACCCAATAGGAAAGTAATCCTCCCTTACAGGAATGGAAAAAAGGACCTGGGAAGACATCTAGAGTGTCCTAAACGAAATGGAAAAGAAAAGGAGACCATAGGAAGTGTCCCCCTACCGAAATGACAAGATTTTGGGAAACACATCTGACTTCCCCCCACCCCTACCTACTCTAGACGCCACCCCCCGAAATTGTTGCCATTTTTAGCCGTATGGCGTTCTGTCTTACGAACTGGAAAAACGGGAGATATGTTGAAACTGTCCCCCATGAGTGGAATGTTTTTTGGAACTTAAAAATAATACTTCCGTCTCCTGCGCAATTGGGATTCATCATCATCATCATCATCCTCATCATCATCATCAGTCATCAATCATCTTGTCGTCGTCGTTCCCCCCGGTCGTCCGTTTGTCCGTCGGCCGGGTCGGGCGACGCATCATCTTAATCCTCGTTTTTTATTTAATCTATAAACAATCATCCCTCCCCAATCTTCTCCTCAACCACAATCATCTGAGGGGTTGACATGGATGGCTGGCAGCTTAAATGTCTTCCACACACACATTTCCTTGGTAAACCGGCTTGGCCCGCAAAATCACATCAATCCAATCTGATCATCTGTTTTTTCTTTTTCGTCCGTTGGAACCTCCCAGCACCCCCAACCTTCCATTCATCAGTTGTGCCCCCCGCATCACTCCTCCCTGTCACTTCCATCACCCCATTTTACATATCATCGTCCCCCACATCCCGGTCCCCCCGGTGGGCGGGGTCCCCGGCGCCGTCGGAGTTCGGTCAGTCCGTCAAATCGGGGTCGTCCCTTCGTGTCCGGTCATCGCAGCAATCATCATTCATCATCAGCATCTACATCAGCATCGATCACATCAACCATCAGTCATTGATCCAATCTCTCATCATTAACCAGTGAAAATCCAACGCAAAAGAAATATTGTATGGTTTTTTCCCCTCGCTTTGTCCCTTTATTTTTTCCAACATCAAATCCTCTTCCGCCCGTCGGGTTCCGCCCCTGATCGTCCCCAACACCCCCACCGGCGGCCACCCCCACCACCACCGTCCGTGTCCCCCCGGGTCTCCCCCCGGTCCGTGTTCCGTTCTCCCCCCCCCCCGGTCGTCCGGTCGTTTAACATTGTATCATCATGAAAGTGATTGTGGGCAGAAGTTGCCCCCCTTCAGTGTGTTTCCCCTTTTCCACTATCCCCCACTTAAAACCCCTCGGTCTTCCTGTCCCTCCTCAGCTCATCATTCAAAACAATCAATTCAATCAGCCAACCTTGGTCCCCACCCCCCCCCCCCCCCCCCCCCCCCCCCCCCCCCTTTTTATGTTGGTCCCCCCCCAACCCCCCCCCATCAGCATCATCATAACACATCTTTTCACTCAATCATTTATCACCAAGCAATCATCATCATCATTACATCAAGATCATCAATATATCGTCGTCCGGGTCCGGTCATCGCCGGCGTCCCCGCTGCTGGCCATTCTCATCATCATGACGAGCGACCGGGCAAGGCAGTTTTTGTTTGTGTGGGCTTCATGTGCTTGCTTAAATATGGCCCTATCTCCACCTCAACCTTTTAAACCAAGTGACTGTCCCAACCTTGCCTCCCCTTCCCCCTCCTCCCCTCCCTCCTCCTCCTCCTAGTCCTCCCAACCCTCGTTCATCGGTCGGGCGTCGGGTCCCCACCATCCGTGTCCGTTTTGTTTTTCGCAACCCCCAAAACCTCAATCATCATCCATCAATCGGGAGGGGAGTGTGGTTTTATAAGTTCCAGGGCCTGAAGGGTGTGTTTCTCAGTGTGCATAGCCCTGTTCCACGTCCCCTCGGCCATCCTCTGCCCGTTTTTTTTTTTGTTTTCCCAACCCCCCAATCCCCCTGGTCTTTTTTTTATTTCTTCCCCCCTTTTCCTTCCCTTGGTCTTTTCCCGGGGGGAAACACCAAAATCAGGATTCTACCTGTTGACCAAAGGGAAGCTGTGGGGTGATCCCCCTTTCTTTTTGCGCAAAACCATGGGTCCCCCCCCCCCACAGTTTTTGAGTGTTTGTAAGATTTTATCTTAAGCTGAATTCTTTGTCATTGAGAAATTATTTGTTTTGTTTTGTGCCGAGGGCCTGCTTTTTCTTTTTAAGCGCGGATCAAGCATCATACTTTTTGTGTTTGCCAAAATTTTGTGTGTTCAAAACAAATGGAAACTATTTGTTTTTCATTCATATTGTTTTTTTTTTTTCCTTTTTTTTTCTTTTTTTTTTTTTTCCCTCTCTCTCTCTCTCCTCCTCTCTCCCTCTCCGAGGGTGATAAAAGCCTAGGAGCTGCAAAATTCCCTTTTTTGCTCATCAGACGGTCCACATACAATACTCGGCCTTTTCAGGATGTTGTCCCTTCTCCTTCACCCTGCATTTGTTATTGGTTTTCCACACTCATCAGATAAAATGACTGAAAAAAACCATCATAGGCACAACATAATCACAAAGATTACGGGGATTTTCCGCGTCCCTTCAGACTCCAGTTAAAAACATGTCCTTTTTTAGGTAGTTGACTTTCCAGAATCCCTAGAACTGTACCCAGTAAATCAACAGATAATAACTTCCAGAAACCGTTAGAGATGATAAGCCTCCCATAAATGACTTCAAAATGTGAGGATATTGTTTTACAAAGAAAAGACTATAGATCCTTCAGGAAACAATTTATCAACACCACCCCACTAATGATTGTTTTAAGAATCAAGAACAACAATTACTCCAGATAACGAGAAACTTTTTCAGAAAATGTAATGAAATACCCACCGCCCATTCTCCGATTATTTATATATATATAATAAAAATCACAAGAACCAGGTCCACCAAATTTTTTGGCCTCAACCATCACAAAGATGAGTCATTAGCTTAATTGACCTTCAGTTTATAAGATAATGTCACCAGAGAATTTATCATAAATCTTTTTTTTCAGATGAAGACCCAAGCATTTGCAGAATTAATGTCACACCAGGCAATGGCTTTTTGTTTTAATTATTTACTATAATTATATAAGAGGGGCAAATGGCCTTCCATTAATTACAAGAATATGTTAAGCCAGATTAAATTGACTCCAAATCCACAGAACGAATCATTAAACATGAATAATTTAATAGGCATAAATGGCCGTCCCATTATTTTACAGGAGAATGGTTTTTTACATATAATGGCTCAGAAACTCACCAGAACATCATTATATGATTCATTATAATAGGGCC
>JADBJO010000554.1:687932-757281 GCA_016801955.1 Conus betulinus | reverse complement strand
AAATAACTTCTTTATTCAAAAAAAAAAAAAAAAAAAAGAGTGAGAGAGAGAGAGAAATATTCTGTGTAGGTGTGAGCATGTTGCCCCTCCCCCCAAAACCCATTCCCTTCTTCCCTGCACCCTCATAGCGTCAACACCAAAAAGCAGAATGTACCAATCCACCACTGCAATTTCAGCCCACAGTATCCTCCAACAACACACACATATTACCGTATCTCCCACTATTTACCTCACACATAACTTACAGCTGGCTTCCTGTACCCTCTCACTACACTCTCTTTGTCACGTCAGTTTATCGTTTATTCAGAGACTTGTCCACTCCATTTTCTTACAAATTTGTTACGAGCAGTACGCTCTCGTCAGGATAATGTTTGGGTCGCCTACCGCCGGTGTTATATAGCTTGTAGGCCCTGCTTGCACGTGCGTATTGACTACACGTGTTTTCTGTGTATCGGGTGAACGTTCAGGGTGCGTTTTTTCGACAACGATTTCCATTTGTGCCTGCAGTTGTTTACTATTTCAGTTTTGGTATTTAGGGTTGCTAAGTATGGTTTACATAGTATTAACCATTTTTCAGTTAGGCATAGGTTGCATCTTTTTGAAATATTATTGTATGGTGAAGCTCTTTTTATGATTTTCCAAGATATTGTAGTTTATTTTTTTTGTCTTTAAGTCTCCAAATGTATTTGCTCAGTTCTGTTTGGTTTTTTTGTATTTTACTTTATTAAATGACTGTTTATGGTTTGCATATCTGGTTTTGAAGTGGTTTTCCGTAATCCCTATATATGTTTCTTTTTCATGTTCTGATGTCACAGTGGCTTGGTATACAATATTATTATAGAGGCATTTGTTGCTTAGGGGCACTGTTCTTTTTTTAGTGCAGTTGCAAGATTTCCTTTCTTCACCCTTCTTTGCTGTGTTGGTTTTCATTTTGTTAGATGAATCAATTACATTTTTCAGGTTGGGCATACATGAATATGATAGTTTGATAGTGTTTTTTTGTTAAATATTTTGACAGTTTGTGTTCTTTTAAAAAAAACTCTTTCCCTATGTTTGTTTTGACTCTTCCATCATATGGAGGGTTGTACCATGTAATTTTCCTTTTTCCTGTCAAGCAGGGCCCTACAAGCTATATAACACCGGCGGTAGGCGACCCAAACATTATCCTGACGAGAGCGTACTGCTCGTAACAAATTTGTAGATATTTTTTAGAACTGTTTTAAACCACTTGTTTTTAACAGAATATATATATATATATATATATATATGGGGGGGGGGGGAGGGGGGGGGTACGCTATAGACTCAAAAACGGCTCAACCGATTGTAATGAAACTTGGCAGGTACGTCGGTTGTAACCCGAGGATGGTTTTGGGCTAAACTCTCAAAAAATAAACCGTTAAAAACCGTTAAAAAACTGTTATAACGGTTTCAAAGACATCTTTTTCCCTCTGCTTTTCTTCAAATAGCCGTTGTGACACTGCACGGGTATAGGACTACTTCTCGAAAATTGGAACCATTGTTTGGCAGTTAAAAAACATTATTTATAACAGTTAAAAACCGTTAAAAACGCCAAACCTTATAAAAAGTCTTTAACACCCGATCTTCTTGAAACTTGGTAGGTACGTCTGTTGTGATCTGAGGATGGTTTTCAGGCTAATCTCTGAAAAAAAAAACAAAACCGTAAAAACCATTAAAAAAAAACTGTTAAAACATTTTCAAAGACATCTTTTTCCTCTGCTTTTCTTCAAATACCCGTTGTGACATTCCACAGGTACAGGACTTCTCGAAAATTAGAACCGTTGTTCGGCAGTTAAAAAACGTTATTTATAACAGTCAAAAACCGTTAAAAGCACCAAACCCTATAAAAAAAATGTTTAAAACCCGATCTTCTGAGGTTGGTGGCCACGACATTCATCGGATCGTCACCAAACTTGACATAAGCCTACAGGAACATCCAGCGGGTAACATACAGTCATTAGATAGTCATTATGACAATTAAATTGACCGTTAAAACCGTTCCGTTCAAAATTTAGGCTATTCTTGATAAAATTTGGTATACATGTGCAGTTTTTAAACGCCGAAAAATGATATACAACTTTTAATAATAATAATGATAATAACGTACATTTATAGAGCGCCCTTTCTCACTGGAGCTCACACCGCTTTACAATAATCAAACTATAAACATGTAAAAACAGAAATCACTATACTAAACCATAAACCCAGTCACCTCATCAATTATGACAATGAAACATAGCAAGGAGGAAGGGGGGGCGGGGGCGGAGGGCTGGCCAATCAACACTGACACCACACACACGCACGCACACATTGTCAGTTTTCAAAGGCAACACTTACAAACACGTAATGCAATGACACACCCAACACCAGGACAAAAATGTTTTTCTATAAAGAAATTCCTTAAACAGATGGGTTTTGAATGCAGAGCGGAAAGCGAGTCACTTTTGGCAGAGCGGATCGAAAGTGGGAGAGAGTTCCAAACAGAAGGAGCAGCAAAAAAGAAGGAACGTTCACCATACGTTTTTGTTGAAACGCGTGGCTTGCAGAGGGTGAGAGTGTCGGATGATGAGCGGAGTGTTCTTGCCGGTGTGTATATGCTAACCAGGTGAGAAAGATAGACAGGGCCAGATCCATTGATGGCACGAAAACACATGCATGCAAATTTTGTATCTAATGCGTGCTTCTATGGGGAGCCAGTGCAAAGTGACGAGATGCGGGGTGATGTGGTCTCTACGGGGAACCCTCAAGACCAGGCGCGTCTTGAGTAACGGTAATTAATTTTGCAACATGGATGGACCAGGGTAGGGGGATGAATAAAAAGAATGAGAGGGGCCAGGAAAATGATTGTACCGTGCAAAGCCTGACACACTATTTTTACATTAGACACAGACCCGTTGATTTACGAACCGAAATTTAAAACTGACCGTTAAAAAAAACGTTATTTTGTAAATTTAGAGTATATTTTGAGGAAATTCGATATACATTTTGCAGTTTTAAACACTAAACAATGATATACAATTTTCAAGATCCGAAAGTTAACATTGACCGTAAAAAACCGTTATTTTCTAAATTTCGAAATTTACGTTCTTGATAGCATTCCGTATGCACGTACAGTTAAAACCATTATTTTCTAAATTTACCACCATTAAAAGTTGGTATGTGTATGTCCAGTAACGGTAATTAATTTTGCAACATGGATGGATCAGGGTAGGGGGATGAAAAGGGAAGAATGAGAGGAGCCAGGAAAATGATTGTACCGTGCAAAGCCTGACACACTATTTTTACATTAGACACAGACCCGTTGATTACTCAAGCAAAACCTAAAAATAAACTACTTTTGCACAAAGTCTATTCCTACAAAATTAAGGGCAATCAGAAGAATGGAAATGAGAACAGTGAGTGCAGGCAGAAAATCAAGCGAGAGAAGCATCTCAGCGTGCTAGGGAAGATCCAGAGGAAAGGGGCCAGAGGCAGGCGGAAAATCAGGCGAGAGACACATCTCGGCGTGCTAGGGAAGAGCTAGAGGGAAGGAACCACAGACGGGAAGCAGACCATGTCAGGACTGCATCTCAGCATGCCGGGAAGAACCACATGAGACGCAAGCAAGGCAGCAAACAAACAGGAGACACCACGAGCCATGCTAATGCTGCAGAGAACATTGCGTGGCTAAAAGCAGCCTTTTCCTACAAAATTAAGGGCAATAAGAAGAATGGGAATGGGAACAGTGAGTGTCCCCCCCCCCCCCCCCCCCCCCCCCCCCATTCCCTTCTTCCAAAGTCAAATATATATATTAGATGTATAATCAATTCACACAATTATTCCTCGAAAAAAGATTTCGATTAAGAAAAGAAAAACAAAGAAATTAATGAGATCCTATTCCTCACAATATCCTAAATTTTTACACGTCTCCCGATTAGGTGAAATGACGTAAAATATTAGACGTCAAACTTCTTTTTTTCCATTGCAATTTCGTAATAAATGCAATTCCAAAATACGTGCGTGTGTCGTATACGTTGCACCACGATCTCCACCAAGAATGCCACCGAAGCGTTCTTCTACTGGGCGCCAAACTACAGGAGCAAAGTGGGCCAGACGTAACAGGTCCCAGGAGGAGCCAAGACAAATACTTCTGCGGCTGGAGGCAAATCGAGCAAGAGAAGCATCTCGACGTGCTAGGGAGAATCCAGAGGAAAGGGGCCAGAGGCAGGCGGAAAATCGCGCGAGAGACGCATCTTGGCGTGCTAGGGAAGATCTAAAGGAAAGGAACCACAGACGGGAAGCAGACCATGCCCGGACTGCATCTCAGCATGCCTGGGAAGAACCATATGAGACGCAAGCAAGGCAGCAAGCAGACAGGAGATCGCGAGCCAATGCTAATGCTGTAAAGAACATTGCGTGGCTAAAAGCAGCTTTTTCCTACGATATGTCCAAGGAATATGCCACTGACCCAAAGATTTCCATTGGTCAAATGGACAACGTTTGTAAGTATTGCAACGCCAAAAAGTGGCCAGGTGAAGCTCCTGGAGTTTGTTGCACTGGAGGCAGAGTTTTTCTTGAAGCCATCCAACAGCCACCTGAAGTTTTGCAAAAGCTGCTTACGGAAGACTCACCTCGGTCAAAACGCTTCCAGGAGACCCTTTGGAGGTACAACAGCGCCTTCATGATGACCTCCTTTGGAGCCGACAACAATGTCACAGATCATGGCTTCTTCACGACATATAAAATCCAGGGTCAGGTCTACCACAAGCTTGGAACCTGCTTCCTCTACCTAATGAAAAGCCAAAATATGTTCAAGTGCACTTTATGAACAGCAGTGAGGAAGAAGCTCGGCGAAGGTGCACTCTAAATGATGGGGTTGATATAGACATCATCACAGATCTTCAGGCAATGCTTCACAACACACACCATTACACACAAAGTTTCAGGTATGCTTTGGAGCAAATGGAAATACCTGATCATAAAGTAGTCATCAATGCTGACAAGCGACCCGAGGAAGAACATGCCAGGCGATTCAATGCTCCACTTGTAAATGAGGAAGGCATTCTCATGGTCAAAGAGGAACATGGCAACAGAGACACTGTACTCAAAAAGCGAGACCAACAACTTGTATGGATCAAGGAAACACACAGGGCCTATGACTGCCTCCAGTATCCACTCATGTTTGTGAACAGAGAAGATGGCTACAACTTTGCTCACAAGGAAATTGATCCCAATACAAAGGCCAAGATGACCAAGTCTGTTTCCTGTCTGTATGAATGAGAGAGAGAGAGAGAGAGAGAGAGAGAGAGAGAGAGAGAGAGAGAGAGAGAATGTGTATTAGTGTGGGGGGATGGGGTGGAAGATGGGTGGGGGGACTGACTGTCAATCAAAACAATTAATACATGTTTGCCGTCACGTGAGTATCGCAAAGAATGTTCATATCCCGGGCATGGCCGGGTGCCCCTGCTAGTGTATATTTATATATATATATATATATATATATATATATATATATATATATATATAATGCTGAACAATTAAGTTGTGGGGGAAAACAAGTGCAGGTTAACAATTCTTCCATCATTATAGTAATGACTTGGCAAAGATTTGAAATTGAGAGAGAAAAAAAAAATTGAAGATGAAGTAAACGGGGAAAAATATATCATAAATATGAAAACCCTTCACTAGCTGCATGAGAAAACTATCGCAATCCCTCTCGAAGGCAGATCTATATGTATCGCCTGCTCCGAGGCCTTTTCATCCGCTGGATCGGACTCATCAGGGAGACACGGCTGACTGTGTCTGTGCTCTTGGCGTCAGATAGAGACACACCACAGTCCATAATTCTGTGGTGTTCCGACCACCAAGGGTTCGAAAAAGAATCCAACAGCACCCCCAAAGCAGCCAGCGAAAGGTAGTAGAATTAAACAAAACGAAAGTGTGGAGAGGAAAAAAAAAATATATATATATATATATATATTTATTTATTTTTTATTTTATTTTTTAATCAGTATACTTTTTGTTACAACTTCATAGCTATTACAAATGTTATATTTACTACTATCATTAATATAATTATTATTCTTTACAATATTTCTGACATTCAGCTTACCACTTTCCAACCACTATTATTACTAAATGGTTACAATCATGATCAACATCAAAACTATTAATACATATTAAGGTTATTAAAATACCTATTAGATTCCATCCTTTCCATAATTTATACCTTCCTTCTCCTCTTTGCTCTTCCTGTCCCTCCATCTATTCCTTATTATTTCATTTTTATTCCCTTCCCTTAGTATTTGTATTAGTACTTTTATTCTCATTACTCTTATCATTACTATTGCTATTAATTTTTTTTTAATTCTATTTCTGTATAATGCTGTTATTATCACTACTACTATTACCATTACCATTGCTATAGGCTATAGTTGTTAGCATTATCATCATTATTATCAGTATGATTGTTATTATTGATAATACCATCACTACCATTAACCATCACCATTACACCATTGCCACCGGCAACCATGTTGTTAAAAGTCCTCTAACCCACTCTCTTTTCTCCCATACTACAACTGCTCTTGCCATATTATCACAAAAAGTGGTAGTAATCCTGTCTTTATTTATTATTTTCATATTTTGATCATTATCATCATTATTCCTATCAGTAATATATCTATCATCATTACTACCTCGACTCACACATTGTCTCCTTTTTGACATCCTCGTTTTCATTCATCACCCATCTTGCGCTGAAGTGAATGAAGATAAGTAATTGCTTGTTCATTTTCCACTGACCTGAGTGTTTTGTATCTTGCCTGAAGAAGATCTATGAGGTCCAAACGCGTCGTGTTTTGTCTTGCAATTCGTTTGTCTACGTTTTCTTGGTGGTTTGTTATTAATTACAAAAGGCCTTTCAGGCCTCGGAAGGGACAGCTGACAAACAGAAGCTAACCCACCCTATCCCCTTGGTCAGGGGCCCTTGGCCAGCTGGGGACTGCCTGTCTTGACCCAGCTCCATGTGGGGATACACCTGGGCCAGAGTGTACCTCATGTCTAGACGAGCAAAACAGATGTTTTGAGAGCACCTGCCCTCTCAATCACGTGGATCTCATTCCCCTCCATCACAGGTTGTAACGCATGGCAAACGCAACGGATCTTAAGAAGATCTCAGATAAAAGAAGAATGTGGAAAAGACGGCTTGAAGAGGTGAAGAAGACAGAAATAAGAAAGATAGAAGATATGACAAGGCGGGTTACACTTTGTCAGAGCCCTAAACATTAAGCTTTCTGACATGGGAGATCTGACCAGAGAAATTAAATCCTACAACATTGTGCTAAGGCCAGTCAGCAACTTGACTGCACAAACCTAGAAGTATGAACAAAAACTAGCGTTCATCCAAGTATTGATGCCCCAGTTAGCAGAGCCTAAGGGATCACTGAACCACTCACGCCCCCCGACCAAGGACGTAATCCCCGGAAGGAATGCAAAAAAGAAGAGTCAACAGGCTAAATCACAGTGACGAGACAATAGACTTATACCACAATGATGAGACAACAGACTAAGATCAATGATGAGACAACAAATTTTTACAGCAATAAAGAGATAACAGAATAATGCAAAAATAACGAGACAACAGACTAATACAGTAATTCTGAAACAACAGACATTTAAAACCATGAAGAGACAACAGACTTATACAACAATGACCAGACAACAGACTCATACAACAAAGAAAGACACCAGACTTCTAAAACAACAATGAAGAGACAACAGACTTACAAAGCAATGTCAAGCAACAGAATAATAATGCAACGGCGAGATAACAGACGAATACAACAATGGCAGATAACAGACTTACACAACAATAATGAGATAACACAGTAATACTAAGTTTAGATCTATGACAAGACAACAGACCAGTACTCAAGACATTGACGAGAAAACAGACTAATAGTCAGAACAATGATGAAACATCAGACTATTTCTCAGAACAATGGCAAGACAACACACTAATACTCAGAACAATGGCGAGACAACAAACTTATACTCAGAACAATGACGAGACATCAGACTAATACTCAGAACAATAGCAAGACATCAGACTATTACTCAGAACACGAGACACCTGATGCTGATAATCAGACCGAGACTAATGATAAAGAAAATGAAGAGATAACAGATTTTTACAAGAATGACAAGACATTTAACTAGTACAAGGCACGACAAAGGCGTCTGACTAATGCTCTGACAATAATGACCAGACACCGACACTCATTTAAATTTGAGAAAAAAGACAACAGATTATTGCTCACCAGAATGACCTTAGTGACCCCAGATCCCTCAGGTAGCTGCACTGTCCACTGGACGAAGTGGTAATTGACAACACCAGGGTTTTGCTGGATGGCGAAGCATTCTTGATGGTCACGTGAGTCGTAGCTGCTCTCTGTGATTGCCAAAAATACTGACCACGTGAATGCTTTCCACGTCAAAGGAGGGCGCGTGACAAACGTAGCTGGTTTGGGTTTTGGCCAAAGAGTTTGGCGCGCTTGACTGGCTGGGAAACCTCTTTTCAATGTGGCAGTTTCCATAAATGGCTAAAATATGTGGAAAAGAAGACGAAAAAAAGCTTAGTAAGAAAGCAAAGAATGCTCTTTTGAAGTTGGCAGTGTTCATGGTAGCTAAAAAGGGAGGAAAAGAACATGAACAAAACCTTATGAAGGAAAAAAAAAAACAGGGGATCACACAACAGGAAAGCACGTAAGCAAAGTAAAGTAAGAGCAGAGTACAGTACAGTACAATGATCCTGGAGCAATTAGAGACAGAACATTAAACAGAGAGAATTACCGAAGAAGCAAATAGATCACAGAAGTAGTGGACACAAGAATAGACAGGAGTAGATCAGAACAGAATAAAGAGCAGAAGAGAAGAGAGTAAAATCAAAATAAAACATCTTAAAATAAAGGAGATCTGAGGCTGAATAAGTATAGGAAAGGGGAATAACACAAAACTAACAATATCGGAAAACAAAGCCATTCCACACACTGTTTTTTACTACCAGATTCTGAATATGTTATATTTTGACAAGCAGTGCTTTTTAGACAATAGATTATCTGCTGATTCTGTATTATACAACCAATTACTTCAAATGTATGGCATTGGTCGACGTATATCAAACAGTCCTGTAGGCCTTCTATGATTTGGTTTGAATTTTTTGTGGTTATTCATTATTGTAATGTAATGTAGTATACCTGTATATGTACAGGTAGGAATGTGTGTGTGTGTGTGTGTGTGTGTGTGTGTGTGTGTGTGTGTGTGTGTGTGTGTGTGTGTTCTTGCATGCGTGCGTGCGTGTGTGCGTGCCTGTGTGTATGAGTGTGAGCATGTGTCTAGCTTGTCATTTTATTTTTCATTTTCTTTTATCTATTACTTTTTTTTCATGTAACATCATCAGTTATGGTGAAAACACGTTAGATAAAAGATTCATTGAATAGCAAATACAACCACAACAACAACAACCCACTTTTAAGGGAAGTAACCGAACAGGTTTAAATAAGTGGACTCTATTCAACACCTACAAGATCACATGCTTTGGAAAAAGCTTCTCTCTGGGAAATATTAAGAATTCCTTTAAACTATAAACATGCCTACTTGTGTGTTGATCTGTTATTTATCGAACATAACAATTCTTTTCTTAATTTTATTAAATTCTTACTGATCTTTGACAGAAAGGGAAAAGATCTTGCTTTGCAGTGAGTGAGTGTTAACTTTGGCGTGTGACCCTGGCCATACTCACGCAAACAGGTGTGGGGGTCATACTTCTCTCCCCCACACAGACAGAAGCCGTCCTGACACACAGACCGGAAGCGGAAAGCAGCGTAGGACCAGCATTCCTTCACGCAGGGCGTTCTTCCACTCTCCGGGCCTCCTGAAAGCACAGTGACACCACTGTCAGTCACCTCATGTGCCCTTCATCCACTGTCAAGCTGTGTGCCTACCAGTCACTCACTGTCACATTGTTTACATACCAGTCACATACTAGTCATCCACGGTTAAGTCATGTGTCAGTCATCCACAGTCAGCGAGTCTTGGTGGTGGAGTGTAGTTGTTGTTCTTGTTGCTGTACTTACAGACATGTCTTATTGTGACAAGATGGACGAGTGGTAGGTGGGTCCTCTAGGCAAAGGACTTGGAATAATTTCTCAATGAGAATTATCTTATCATTTCACCTACACCCTCTCTCTTACTAGTGGTGGAAGGAGCAACTTTCCGGTACTAGTCATCAAAGAAATCTTTATTTGTTCCGGGTATAGTTAAAATAATGAAGAATGGCTCTGAGATAATTTTCTTGGGCCTTTACTCTTAAAAGTACTTGTAGCTCCGAGGGACAGAATGAAGAGAGAACTGACACAAGTTAAGTGCAATTTCACACATCAACTTTTATTACTCACACATAGGCAAGAAATGGCATGTCACTTCCATAGGCTGGTTTTTTAGCTCTCATTGGACTACCATAATGAGGGGCCCTCCCTCACTCCTACTTTACTTGCTTGCATTTGTGCAGCAAGCTTAAGTTGGCATACAGCGGGTCTGTCCAAGTTACACTGAATGTATATGGTTATTATACATCCATTTCGCTTGTGTGCTGTAGCCGAAGTGGTACTTATAGACAGGTTCTCACCGTTTCATCATAAAGTGAGGGTAAGGGTCTGATGGGTTTGAGTCCAGGTGGTAAGTTAACTAAGCTTTGCTTCGAAGAGGGTAGTTGATCTCTCCTGTGGCTGGTGACTGCCCCACTGGTGTAGATTGGTTGTCTGGTGTCACCCCGGTTTACAGTGAAGTCATGGTGTCTGGCATTCCCCCAGCTTTTGGTGAAGTCCCAGCTTCTGGTTCAACCGCAGGGTGTAGCGTGACCAGGATCCCAGTTTTGCGATAAAGAGAACTTGGTCTGTAGGTGAAAATCTGATGGCTGGTTTGTCAAGTGTACACATTTACCCTTTTCCTCTTTCTTTCAGAGGAGCGTGAGACTCAGCCAGCAAAGTTTTCTCTATGGTAGAGTGTCTGCTATAACTATTAATCTCAACTTTTGTTTAAAAGGCTAAGTTAAGCTTACAAAAGGGTAGGAGACAGTAATACACTGTTACACAGTTTCAGTCAAACAACTCTTCCCTGTTTCTTATTATAAAATCACTGACTTGGGCTACACTTAGTCCAATTACACACATGTGGTGTAGACTTAAAGTCATACACTACAAATCATTCCAACCATCACCAGTATTTATAAATCAGAGTAGCAGTTTTTAACCTAGCACAGGCATACTATTTTCCTGATCAAAATTAATCATTGAATTACCATCTTAACAGACAAAATTGCATACTGGCAAATGCCAAGGTGCACACAAAGAACAGTGGTCAGCTCATTAAAAGAATCATAACCACTGGGACAGAGCTTTTGCCCTATGATGGCAAGCAAACTACTACACAGAATAAACATTCATCAGTTTGATAAATGTTGCTAAGCATTTGTACAAAGTTATAATATCAACACACACAACAGACATAAAATCAATACATAGATTCAAAAATGTAAAACAGAGTTCCAACTCACTTTTCCTGGGAATGAACAGTGAATGACTTGAGATCAAAGAGTTTACTAGGCCTTCTCTGTCCCTTTGTCTTCCACTGCTCTGACTTCAGGCAGTCTTGAGAGGTCAGTGAAGTTGCGACCCTGTGTGCCTGGTATATGAAATTTCTCAATTGTCGAAATCAGATTTTGACAACCTGTCAGTCACACATCAGGGGTGAGAGGGGGGAGGATTTAGTCTTGTCACCAATCGCCTGAGAAATTGTTTGAACCTAATGGGCACTGGTTAATTTATGCGTCCATATAGGTGTCCGTGAGCACGCCAGCTGTAGATATGAAGGAGGGGGGGTGGAGGGGGGTTGGAGAAGGGAGGTTTGACGATTGCCTTCGTGTCAATTAAAGCTGCAGGTGGCTCAGGTGGAGAGGGGGTGGGGGTGGGGGTGGCAGAGAGCGGCAACATGCCTTTGTTTCACGGGATGGGGTGGAGGAAGTGGTGGCAGTGGAGTGGAGGTGGTGGCAGTGGAGAGAGGGGCAACATGCCTTTGTGTCACAGGGTAGAGGGGGGGGGGGGGGTGGTGGGTGGGTGGCGATGGAGAGAGCAACAACATGCCTTTGTGTCACAATGTTGCATCACGGGGAGAGAGAGAGAGAGAGGGGGGGGGGGGGGAGGGAGGGGTGAGCTGGGCTATTGTTACAACCCACATCGCTGCTGCGTAGTATCACCCAGCGTGGGAATGAGAGTTGAGGGGGGGGGGGGGGGGGGAGGTAGGCCGATAAGAACGAAAGGCTTCACGCATTTACCGTGACACATTTTTTCTTGTAGCAGATAGTCGAAGCCGTGCGACTCACACCGTTCTAAGAGGGGAAAGAAAGGGGAGAAAGGGGGGGGGGGGGGGGGGGGGGGAGGAGGGAGAGTGGGCATAGATTTGAAATCTATTCTTTGGTTTGGGGTTTTAGTGGGACTGATCGGATAGTTTTGTCAAGCGTTTCGTCACAAAGGACATGTCTTATAGCAGGCCTTGATGTGGAGTGTTTTGCTGTTATAGTTACTGCTGTTATAGTTGTAATTGTTGTTGTTGTTGTTGTTGTTGTACAGACTTCAACATAAGTTAAGGACCACTTGCAATCTGTCTGACAAATGCAACACGCACAAACCAAAAATGTTTCATGTGTACAGATCTTTAATTGCAACCCTTGTGAATTAAATCAAAGCAATTTCATTTGGATTGCGTAATGTTTTTGCAATGATAAAGCAATGTAAAGAGACCCACCCTGGGAAAAGAACATCCACAAACATGTTTCTTTAATCTGTTCAAAAACGGATGTGTCCATCCCGCGCAGCAACACAATTGAGACAGCGCTGCCTCATGGAGTTGATGGTGTTTGCGGTGACGGCCTCGGGGATGTTTTCCCACTCCTGTCGCAGGATGTGCAGCAGCTGTTCGCGATTAGCTGGACGTGGGCGGTTTGCATGGACTCGCGGCCAAGTTCTCACCAGATGTTCTCGATTGGATTGAGATCTGGACTGTTTGCAGGCCATGCCATCCTAGTGATCCCAGCTTCCTGAATGAAAGTGTTGACAGCCCTTCAGCGGTGTGGTGTGGCGTTGTCATCCTGGAGGACAGCTTGGGGTCTGATCTGCTGGAGGGTTGCTGTGACCAGAGGCTGTAAGATCTCCTGCAGGTAGCGCTGCCCATTGAGCATGCCCTCCACATGGTAGAGAGGAGTCCTGTAGTGTCGGCTGATGCCTCCCCAAACCATAATGGAGCCATCTCCCAAAAGCAGCCGCCTCCTGGATAGCATCATCTTGCAGCAGCTCCTGTGGGTGCTGCCACACCCTGATGCGGCTGTCTTTGGGGCTCACCATGAAGTGCGATTCGTCGGTGAACAGGACATGGCCCCAATGAGCACGAGTCCACCTCAAATGGTCCTGGCACTAAGCAAGTCGGCGTGCCCTGTGACCTGCAGTCAGCATGGGCTTCTTCACTGGACACCTGGGAACACAAGGCGGCGGCATGTAGGTGACGCCGAGTGGTCTGCCCGCTTACTTCTGTGTTGATGGAAGCACGCAGTTGCTGACTCAAGGCATTTGGTGGTGGTTGTCCTCTCCAAAGGGCCTGTCTGCAGAGGGTACCGGTCCTCACGTTGTGTGGTTTTCTTGGGACGCCCTGGGTGTGGCCGTTCCTGGACGGTGCCTGTGCTTTGATGGCGCTGTCTCAGACGGATGATGACTGAGTGTGACACTTGCAGCCTTCTGGCCACCTCTCCGACGCCTACTCCATCCTGCAGCCAGGCGATAGCTCGGGCTCGATCAAAATTTCTCAACTTTCGTCTCGCTGGCATGTTGGTGTTGTGCTTCAGAACGGGTATTCAACGGCTTTTATGGCCATTGTGGTGAGCACAACGCACTCCATACGCTATCACGTGCATCAGGATTTTCACCTGTAGACAGTTCGAGTCAGTGTGCACGGATTGCTGACAAACAGCTTGTTTTGCCAAAGAAGAGCACTTTTTTCTGCATGCTCAAGGGGAGTCAGTGCAGCTGTTGCATGCTTGGCAGTATTTATTGAGAAGGCCTGACGACTGTCGCGTTCAGAAACCTTGGCAATTACTAACCTTTATTTGATATTTGATTTTGAAAGCACCTAAGGCATTCTGCAGTGTGGTCCTTAACTTATGTTGAAGTCTGTAGCTATACTTACTGACATATCTGTAACAGGCCTTGGTTTTGGAGTGTTTGTTGTTGTTGTTGCTATTTTTACTGACATGTCTGTAGTGGGCCTTGGTTTCGGAGTGTTGTTGTTGCTACACTTACTGACATGTCTGTAGCGGGCCTTAGTTTCAGAGTGTTGTTGTTGTTGTTGTTGCTACACTTACTGACATGTCTGTAGCGGGCCTTAGTTTCAGAGTGTTGTTGTTGTTGTTGCTACACTTACTGACATGTCTGTAGCGGGCCTTAGTTTCAGAGTGTTGTTGTTGTTGTTGCTACACTTACTGACATGTCTGTAGCGGGCCTTAGTTTCGGAGTGTTGTTGTTGTTGTTGTTTGCTACACTTACTGACATGTCTGTAGCGGGCCTTAGTTTCGGAGTGTTGTTGTTGTTGTTGCTACACTTACTGACATGTCTGTAGCGGGCCTTAGTTTCGGAATGTTGTTGTTGCTATTGTTGTTGTTGCTGTTGTTGTTATACTCGCTGACACATATGCAGTGTGCTTTGGTTTTAGAGTGTTGTTGTTGTTGTTGCTGTACTTACCGACATGTCTGTAGCGGGCCTTGGTTTTTGAGTGTTGTTGCTATTGTTTTTTTTGTTGTTGTTGTTGCCGTACTTACCAACATATATGTAGCAGACCTTGGTTTCGGAGTGTTGTTGTTGCTGCTGCTGTTGTTGTTGTTGCTGTACTTACCAACATATCTGTAGCAGGCCTTGGCTTTGGAGTGTTGTTGTTGTTGTACTCCGACATGTCTGTACTGGGCCTTGGTCTTGGAGTGTTGTTGTTGTTGCTGTATTTACTGACATGTCTGTAGCAAGCCTTGGTTTCAGTGTGTTGTTGTTGTTGTTGTTGTTGCTGTCATTGTTGCTGTTGTTGCTGTACTTACCAGCATGTCTGTTGCGGTAGCAGGTCTCAGTGGCGGAGTGTGTTGTTGTTGCTGCTGCTGCTGCCCCTGCTGCTGATGCTGTACTTCTGCTGCTGATGCTGTAGTACCGACATGTCTGTAGTGGGCCTTGGTGGTGGAGTGTTGTTGTTGTTGTTGTTGTTATTGTTGCTGCTGCTGTCATTGCTGCTGTTCTTATCACCATGTCTGTAGCAGGCCTTGGTGATGGAGTGCTGCTGCTATTGTCATCATTGTTATTGTTGTTGCTGCTGCTGCTACTGTTCTTACCAACATATTTGTGTAGCGGGCCTTGGTGATGGTGAGCTGTTGTTGTTTGTTGTTGTTGTTGTTGTTGTTGTTGCTGCTGCTGCTGCTGTACTTACCAACATGTCTGTAGCGGGCCTTGGTGACAGAGTGATGGGCAGGGGCGTGGTCATCGAGGAGAGACACCCTGACCTCTGTCGTGACCTCCTTTCCCTGCAACACGAGTGGTGAAGGTGGGGGGCAGGTGCATCAAGACACAGGTCACATTTGGTTTGACAGTCTCTCTCAGTCTCTGAGTTCTGGCTAACAATTTAACTGAAACAACTGCACAGGTGACTGGTTTGCATGGAACAGCATCAGCACTTGATGGAAATGTATAAATCAGTCTAACCACATTGACAAATAAAAATGAAATAACATAGGAAAAGAAAGGTCTGTGTAGTTTTCGTCTGAATCTGGTGCATGTTTCTACAATGACAGGAAACGCGTTGCTATGAAAACCACTAGCAATCGTTCGACTGCCTCCAAGGCTGGACTTTAGACAGTTTATCTGCGCGTTATGCCACTTGACAAGTTCAGTGTCTTGATACTGATATGAGGGGAAGAAGACAGAGGTGGGTTGTCAGCTCATTGACATCGTTACCCTTTTTTCTTTCCTCTTCTTCTTCTTCTTTTATATCAAGACTTAATAAAGTGCGAATACGTGGCAGGAAGAAAACCACGGAATTCCAATGGGGTTGTAGATTTGACAAATCGTGGAATTCCATATGGGCCGTGGTATTGACTTTTAGGTGTGCAAGTACTAGGCGTTTGGAGGAATGTGAATAGGATTTGGACAGGAAACTAAAAAATGTTTTCTTATGTACGTCATTATCTTAGCTGAAATGCGATGTTCTCATCTGTACTTAATGTGCATGATTTCCACCTATGGCTAATTATGGAGCTCATTTATAGAATGTGGATTGTTGTTAGAAGATAAAACGAGAATGCCAAATGATTTTATCCAAGTGGAAGCCATCATTCAATACAAATATTTGGTTGTAAAGATGAGTTCGCTTCCATCTAAAATGGATAAGAATGGATCGTTGAATGGCGTACGATGTCCCCATGAAGCGTAAGGTGCTGCTTGATTTCGATTCAAAAGTTGTTTGTTTGTTGGGTTTTTTTTTAACCATCATACCACTTTTTTGTCAAATCTACTGGTTTTTTTTTTTTTTTTTTTTTTTTTTTAAGGTTTTAGTTGATTCACATGCAGACAATAAGGGGAGTGAGGGGATGGAACAATACAAAAAAAAATCAAATTTAAGCACAGTAGGTCGTCATGAAGCCACATCAGGAAATGCAATAATTTCATGATCAAGCTGCTAAAGCACAGTGACAATCGCTTTGCAGTCACTAGTCTATATAAGTTCAGCCTATTGTACCATGAACATAAGTTCAAATGACGATAATAAACTTTACAGTTTACAATACATGAATACCATGCTTTCCTTTATAACAAGACCTTTGCTCTAATTCAAATGCGATTGTATAGTGATTAAGTCATACTTTAAACCAGATTTCCTTTTCAGCCACACTGATGTCAAAACAGTAGTAAAAAGAAAGTTCGTGATAGTTAGGTTGCTTCTAAACGAAGATTTCCATTGCAACCAGCATGTCTTTTTTTTTTTTTTTTTTTTTTTTTGGATGCTGAAGTTTTTCTTTAATCTGTAATAATAAAAGGTATATACGATTACCATATTTTTTTTCAAATCGTGTCAGGCAATTAAGTTTGGCTATATATTCGTCAATTTTAAAAACTCTCCTCATAGTCGTTTCCTAAATACACTGCACATTGGAACACATTTGTTTTGTTTACATTGAAAAATAAACCATTTCGCAAACAGAATCATTGTTTCAACCGCTTCGTCAATTTCAATCTGTTCATCAGTACCTAAAATTACAAATTTTTTCGTCAAATTTAGAGTCATTTTGCATTTTACATCAATTTCTTTGATGAGTTTAGTCCAGAATGATTTGATTATATTACATCCCCAAAATAAGTGTCTTACAGATTCCTTTTCTGTATGACAAAACGTACAAGAGTTATCGCCAACCACATCCATTTCTTTCAATATAATATTTTTACTGAGAATTCGATGTACGATCCTCATTTGAAACCATTTGAATTTCTCTTCAGATATTTTGTGTATCCTTTTGAAAACATTTTGCCAAACTATTTCGCCTTCCAGTGTACTACATTTTTTTTTTTACAACAGTTAGGAGCAGGGCTATCGTCTACCAATATGCGATAATAAAGGTTCATACCTTTATAAATCGACAAAATCGTTTTTTTTAGGGCGTATGGAAAGTCAGACTTGCTATTATTTTCTAAAGCGATGTTATGTTTAATCATACACTGTCGAATACATGATATATAACCACCATACATCAAAAAGTAAATGCTGACCTGGAAACGACGGTTGAATTCTGCTAAAGACAAAAATCTTCCATCTACATTCACAAAATCTGCAATGTAATGAATGCCATTTTCTGTTCAGTTCATTGATTGGATAACTTCGTTTCCATGTTTAAATCATTCATTGTACAGGAATGGTTCGGCTAGTAAATCTGCACTTGTTTTAGGTTGTACTTTCTTCCAGAACAGTTGATATGCACTGAAAACATGTTTCCAAAAGTTGTCCGTTTTTTTTAGATTAACACATAATGGTCCGTACATATCCAGTTTATCTAATATGGGATATAACCGGGTACAAATGCTTTTCCAGTTATGTTTAGAATAATACAATTTTCGTATCCATGTAATTTTAGCAGACATTAAATATGTTTTAACTTCAGGTACATTCAAACCACCATTTTTTTACTTTTAGCTGTTGTCTTCCTGTTAATTTAGTCTTGTTTTCCATTCCACACAAATCTGAAACACGCTTTCTGGAGATCTGCCATAAAATCATCAGGTGGGTAAAGCAACAGAATCCAAAGTGTATCAGTTTGGAAAGAATCAAAGATTTCAGAACAGCCACCCTTCCCAGCTGAGCAATATTTCTCTTGGACCAAATTTTACACAATGTTACCACTTCTTCAAATGTATCGTTATAATTAATTGCGTGGCAATGCTTTAGATCGCTTGATCGAAATTCCCAGTATCTTAAATGTGTCGGAGTTCCAGTTTATTTTCAGATGTGGTAAATACCTTTTAGTTGATTTTCTCATGGATCCCCAGAGTACTGTCCAAATAATTCCACCATTTACATACTTTCTTCAATAGATTTTCTGTCTCCTATGTTCATTAACTGAGTATCATCAACGAACTGAGAAACTGTATGGTCTGTTTCATTAATAAAAATTCTTTTTTATATCTTTGTTTTCACGAATCACTATTGCCATTATCTCAGCACATAAAATGAATAACTAAGGAGAGAAGGGGTCCCCTTGTCTACATCCGCATTGGACAGTCAACCATTCCATTACCTGTCCATTGACTATAACAGTCGACTTTCTGTTTTTTGTAAAATGCTTGGATTCACCTTAAACTGTTCTCAGAAAACCCAAAAGCTCTAAGAACTTTTTATACATAAATTCCCAATATGAAGAATTAAATGCCTTCTCAAAAATCTAAACAAATCGACACCCCCGGTAAAGATTTAGCATTCAAATAGTGAATAAAATCATACATTAGCCTTACATAATCACCAAATCACCAATATAATGTTTTGCCATAAAGCCTGTTTTATCCTCGTGAATAATTGAATTGAATAATTCTATTGGCGATACAGGATGAATCCAATTTATATATAACGTTAAGTAAGGAAATGGGACTCCATTTTTTTTATATATTGTTTAGGTTTGTCGCCCTTTGGTATGCAGACTATTATTCGTTCTCTCTGGGTATGGGAAAGTTCACCATCTTTCAAACTATCATTTAGTGCTCTCACAATAAAGGGCCAAGGTCTTTTCAGAAGATTTAAAGAATTTAGCATTGAATCCATCTGTCCCTGGACTTTTATGATTTGGCATTTTTCCAACGCAAATGCTGCTTCATCAAGTGTAATGTCGCCTTCCAGTGACTGTGATTCATCTAGTGTTAATTTAGGTACATCATTAATTAAATTCTCAATTTGACATTCTTTCACTTTCTTTCAGAATAAAGTGTTTGGGAAAAAAATGCACTTCCCCTCGTATTTCACATTGGTCATGAACCACATTCCCATCTTTGTCCACAAGATTAGTCATTGTTTTGCTCACATAATTCCTTTTCTCTTCCCCCCTGCTGCAGTCCATCTGGCCCTAGATCTTATCATTACTTCTTCCATTTCCTTTTAACGCAATGCTTCGAGTTCATCATTCTTATGTTTTAATCATTTCAAATCTTCATCAGCTTAACGTTCGATTTTTTCTAAACGTTGTATGTCTTTAATACAAGTATCTTCCCTTTGTTGATCAAGTTTCTTTTTCAAGGTAGCGAAAGCAATGGTTTTGGCACGGATTTTCATCAGCAGAAAGTGCAGAAAAAATTTTGTCCGAAATGGTAAACTGAATATCAAATGTTGAATTATTTGCTAACATATTTTCGTTCGTGTCTGCAACGGCATACTCTCTTATGACAGAATGAATGAGTTCCTTAGTTTCCTTGACATATTGACTATCCCTTAAAATAAAACTGTTAAACTTCCAAAACGTATTTCGTTTTTCAGTTTTACCAAATTTGAGTTGCAAACAAACCATTGAATGGTCTGTTCTGTAACCCGGGTGAATGTCTGTTTTATCTGCATACCAGATTAGATAGTCGGATGAAAGAAAAAAATCAAGTCTACTCTGCCATAAGCGGATTGGGTTTTCTCGTAGAGTAACGCTTAGCGTTAGGGTTTTCGTCTCGCTAAATATCTGTCAATTTTTAACACTGACATCATTGCTTCTACTTATTCCTTTGCTTTTGGGTTATTTATTTGCTTGTAATTGTAATCGATTCAAAAGTTACTGGACATCATATTGAACTTCCCATGTTCCTTGATGCATGAGACAAAAGATGTTGGGCTTCCCATATTCCTGATTCACCAGACAAAAGATGTTGGGATTCACATGTTCCTTGATTCACGAGACAAAAAAATATTAAGCTTCGCATGTTCCTTGATGTACGTCACAAAAAAATATTGGACTAACATTTTCATTGATTCACGAGACAACAGATGTTGGACTTCACATGCTCCTTGATTCACGAGACAAAAGATATTAAGCTTCCCATGTTCCTTTATGCACGAGACAAAAGATGTTGGGCTTCACATGTTCCCTGATGTATGAGACAAAAGACGTCGGACTCTATGTTTTCTGGGGTTTTTTTTTAAGTGACAAAAATGACGGGCTTCACAAGTCATACTTCTTGATTCAATGAAAAAAAATACCGGGTTTGACACATTCTTTGATTCACGCGACAAAAAAAGTTGGGTTTCACACATTCTTTGAAGTCACTTTTTTTTTTTAAAGGAAGACGGACTATTCAGACTCACCAATGGTTTTATCACACCGATTGCATGGTTAGATCAGGTGTCTTCATGATAGCACTGCACTAATGACATCGATGCACACGGTGACTTTTGACTGTAATAGTGTTCCTAGGAAGAAACTTTGGGAGCGCTTGACAGAAGAAGGTCTTCAAGGGTGGGCGTCTCAAGGAGTAAATTTTTAGACTGATGTCTTACCCCCTGCTAACAGGACACCTGCTCTAAGTTGGGAAATTTAAGCCTTATGAAGTTCACTTTTGTTCTTCCTTGACCAGATCCAGCTCTAACTCTTTTTGGCTGCCTTGCCATTGTCTTCAGGGTTTTGGTCCTTTACGTACCTGAAATTCCGAGCTGTTTCATGAGGTCATGGGCTGATGAGCCTACAAATACCCTCTCTTCAACTTCCATGGCGAGGAACCGGGCCTGGAAGCCGGATTCTCTAAAGTCTCTCACTGCTCGTTAATTAGTACAATGATTATGACATTTTTGACAATAGCAAAAACACGACAGTGTAATGTCAGATATAGCAATAAATAACAGGCCTGACCTGACACTGGCCATTGGAAAAGGCACCCGGAAGTGACTGCCTTCCATCCCAATTGACCAGGTGTCACCTTGAGACTCAGCACCAAGGTCACGGCTACTACGACGGTCAAGGCCAGCATGGCGGTTAAACCCAGGATGACGTAACGGAGCCTCTGGCGGGTGCGTTCCAGGGTCAGGAGGTCGTGCACGTGCTTCTCGTGGCTAGGTAGGAGGCTGCGCATGTGCGTGGGCAGAGAGTCGTCGGTGATAGTGTACACATCGTAGGCGGCGTCCACCAGGCATGACTTGGTCTGTACCTGTTCCACCAATCCATTCACATGACTTGACCTTTGACCTGTACCTGTCCCAATCAATCCCATTCAAATGACTTGCCTGTACCAGTCCCAACCAAACCATTTACATGACGTGGCTTGTACCTGTCCTAACCAATCCATCCAAATGACTTGGCCTGTACCTGTTCAAACTAATAATCCCATTTACATGACTTGGCCTGTACCTGTCCCAACCAATCCGTTCACATGACTTCGCCTGTACCTGTCCCAACCAATCCCATTCGCATGACTTGGCCTGTACCTGTCCCAACAAATCCATTCACATGAATTAACCAGTACTTCTCCCAACCAATCCATTCACATGACTTGGCCTGTACCTGTCCCAACCACTATTCACATGACTTGGCCTGTACCAGTCCCAACCAAACCATTCACATGACTCAGCCTGTACCTGTTTCAACTAACCCATTCAAATGACGTGGCCTGTACCTGTCCCAACCAATCCCATTCACATGATTTGGCCTGTACTGTCCCAACCAATCCATTCACATGACATGGCCTCTACCTGTCCCAACCAATCCATTCACATGACGTGGCCTGCACCTGTCCCAACCGATCCATTCACATGACTTGGCTTGTACCTGTCCCATTCAATACTATTCACTTCAGTTCCATCATTACAAATGACATGACTTGGCCTGTACCTGCCCCAACCAATCCATTCACATGATGTGGCCTGTACGTGTCCCAACCAATCCATTCACATGACTTGGCCTGTACCTGTTCTATCCTATCCCATACACTCCAATTCATTCAAATACAATGATATGACTTGACCTGTACCTGTCCCATCCAATCCCATTCACTTCAGTACCATCAAATACAATGACAGGACTTGGCTTCTACCTGTCCCAACCAATCCCATTCACTTCAGTTCCATCAAATCCAATCTCATATGCTGTGCAAAACAGTCCAGTGCTTTTTAATACGATCCGATTCGTTTGAATTTAGTGAATTCTGATCTGATCCAATTCGTTCCAATCCAGTTCAATGAAACGCACTGCAATGAAATCTGCTTCAA
The DNA here is from genome assembly GCA_016801955.1 of Conus betulinus. NCBI lineage: Eukaryota > Metazoa > Mollusca > Gastropoda > Neogastropoda > Conidae > Conus > Conus betulinus. The sequence continues at coordinate 734,439 of JADBJO010000554.1, read as the reverse complement.
TCCACGTCAATTCAGCGTCATTCAATCACCCACTTTAATGCAGTTCATGTTCTTTTAAACTCACACGACCTCCAAAGGGAACGGTTGTTCTCCAGGTCAAGATAGCTAACAGCTGACACCTCAAACTAAAAATAGACATGCTGTCCTCCCTCATCATAGCTGTCCTCCCTCATCATTCCTGTCCATAGCTGTCCTCCCTCATCATAGCTGTCCTCCCTCATCATTCCTGTCCATAGTTGTCCTCCATCATCAAAGCTGTCCTCCATAATCATAGCTGTCCACCGTCATCATAGCTGTCCTCCATCATCATAACTGTCCTCCCTCATCATATAGCTGTCGCTGTCCTCCCTCATCATACTGTCCTCCCTCATCATAGCTGTGCTTCCTTATCATAGCTGTCCTCCCTCATCACAGCTGTCCATAGCTGCCCTCCCTCATCATAACTGTTCTCCATTATCACAGCTGTCTTCCCTCATCCTAGCTGTCCTATGTCATCATAGCTGTTCTCCCTCATCATAGCTGCCCTATCTCATCATAGCTGTCCTCCCTCATCTTAGCCGTCTTCCATCATCATAGCTGTCCTCCCTCATCATAGCTGTCCTATCTCATCATAGCTGTCCTCCCGCATCATAGCTGTCCTCCCTCATCACAGCTGTCCTATCTCATCATAGCTGTCCTCCCTCATCTTAGCTGTCCTCACTCATCATACTGTCCTTCCTCATCATACTGTCTGTCCTCCCTCATCATAGCTGTCACCACATTGTCCTCCCTCATCATAGCTGTCTTCATACTGTCTTCCCTCATCATAGCTGTCATCGTACTGTCCACTCTCATCACAGCTGCTGTCCTCCCTCATCATAGCTGTCATCATAGCTGTCATCGTACTGTCCACTCTCATCACAGCTGTCCTCCCCATCATCATAGCTGTCATCATACTGTCCTCCCCATCATGGCTGTCATCATACTGTCCTTCCTCATCATAGCTGTCATCATACTGTCCTCCATCATCACACTGTCCTCCCTCATCATCATAGCTGTCATCATACTGTCCTCACTCATCATAGCTGTCATCATACTGTCCTCCATCATCATACTATCCTCCCTCATCATAGCTCTCATCATACTGTCTTCCCTCAGCATATGTACACCCTCATCATAGCTGTCATCAAACTATCCACCCTCATCACAGCTGTCGTAACACTGTCCTCCCTCATCATACTGTCCTCCCTCGTCATAGCTGTCATCATACTGTCCTCCCTCATTATAGCTGTCATCATATACTATCCACCCTCATCATAGCTGTCATCATATGTGTCCTCCCTCATAATATTGTCCTCCCTCGTCATAGCTGTCACTATACTGTCCTCCCTCATCATAGTTGTCATCATGCTGCCCACCCTCATCATAATTGTCATCATAATGTCCACCCTCATCATGCTGTCGTCCCTCATCATAGATGTCATCATAATGTCCATCCTCATCATAGCTGTCATCATACTGTCCACCCTCATCATAGCTGTCATCATACTGTCCTCCCTCATCATAGTTGTCATCATACTGTCGACCCTCATCATAGCTGTTATCATACTGTCCTTCCTCATAGCTGTCATCATACTGTCCTCCCTCATCATAGCTGTCATCATACTGTCCCCCCTCATCATAGTTGTCATAATACTGTCCTCCCTCATCATAGCTGTCATCATATTGTCCTTCCTCATCATAGCTGTCATCATACTGTCCTTCCTCATCATAGCTGTCATCATACTGTCCACCCTCATCATAGCTGTCATCGTAATGTCCACCCTCATCATAGCTGTCATACTGTCCTACATCATCATACTGTCCTTCCTCATCATAGCTGTCATCATGCTGTCCTCCATCATCATAGCTGTCATCATACTTTCCACCCTCATCATAGCTGTAATAATACTGTCCTCCCTCAACATAGCTGTAATCATACTGTCCTTCCTCATCATAGCTGTCATCATACTGTCCTCCTTCATCATAGCTGTCATCATACTGTCCTCCCTCATCATAGCTGTCATCATACTGTCCAACCTCATCATAGCTGTCATCATACTGTCCTACATCATCATACTGTCCTCCCTCATCATAGCTGTCATCACACTGTCCACCCTCATCATAGCTATAATCATACTGTCCTTCCTCATCATAGCTGTCATCATACTGTCCTTCATCATCATACTACTGTCCTCCCTCATCATAGCTGTAATCATACTGTCCACCCTCATTATAGCTGTCATCATACTGTCCTCCCTCATCATAGCTGTCATCATACTGTCCACCCTCAGCATAGCTGTCATTATACTCTCCTCCCTCATCAAATTGTAATCATACTGTCCTCCCTCATCATAGCTGTAATCATACTGTCCTCCCTCATCATAGCTGTCGTTATACTCGCCTCCCTCATCATAGATGTTATCATACTGTCCACCCTCAGCATAGCTGTTATTATACTCTCTTCCCTCATTATACTGTCCTTCCTCATCATAGCTGCTGTCATCATAGCTGCCCACCTTCATCATAGCTGTCATTATAGCTGTCCACTCTCATCATAGCTGATATCATACTTGTGATCCTACCTGTCATCATAGCTGTCCACCCTCATCATAGCTGTCATAGCTGTCCTCCCTCATTATAGCTGTCCACCATAGCTGTCCACCCTCATCATAGCTGTCCACCATAGCTGTCCACCCTCATCATAGCTGTCCAGCCTCATGATAGCTGTCCCTGCGTCATAACGGCTTTCTGCTGGTTGAGGGGCTGTTGGTCACATGCATTGATTGGGGACGTGTCTGTCATATGGTAGGCGTGGCCATCTCTAAACACAGTGTGACTGATATAGGCCATGGTGCTAATATCACATTCAACAATCAGCATCATGCATGGCCGCCAGTCGTAACAATTAGCTGTAAGTACCATATCACAAACTATCATCTGTAGTATTGATTTATTAACTATCATCAATAGTTTTGATTCATTAACCATGACAAATAGTATTGATTTATAAACTAAAGTCAATAGTCTTGATTTATAAGCTATTACCAATAGTCTTGATGTAAAAGCTGCCACCAGTAGTATTCATTTATAAACTATCACCAAAAGCATTGATTTATAAACTATCACCAATAGCATTGATCTATTAACCATCAACAATACCACTGATTTATAAACCATCACCAACAGTATGATTTATTAACTATCACCAATAGTATTGATTTGCAAACTATCACCAACAGTATTGCTTTATAAACTATCATACATAGAATTGATTTTGAAACTATCATTAATAGTATCGATTTATAAACTATCACTAATAGTATAAATAAACTATCATCAATAATACTGACCTACAAACTGTCATCCCTAGTACTGATTTATAAACTATTACCAGTAGTATTGACATCACCAATATATTGATTTTAAACTGTCATCAATAGCATTGATTAAGAATTGATTTATAAAATACCACCAGTAGTATTGATGTATAAACTAAAAACTATCACTAATAGTATTTATTTTAAACTCTCATCAATAGTACTGATTTTTTAGTTATCACCAATAGTACTGATTTATAACTTTCATCAATAGTATTGATTTAAAAACTATCTTAAACAGTTTTGATTTATAAACTATAGATAGTAGTGTTGATTTATAAACTACCACCAATAGTATTGATTATAAACTATCAACAATAGCTTTGATTTATGAACTATCATCAATAGAATTGACTTATAAACTATCGCCAATTGTAGTGATTTAGAGACTATCATCAACAGTATTGGTTTTTAAGCTATCACCAATAGTATTGATTTATAAACTATCTCCAATAGTATTGATTTATAAACTATCACCAATAGTATTGGTGTAGCCTGTAAGACCCACGCCATAAACTGTCTTCAACAGTGTTGATTTGACCTTAAATCTCTAACCATGAACCAGCATCAATGTCATACATCTGGCTTGTAAGAATCAACACCACGAACCACTTTTGTTCGTCTTAACTTGACCTTTAGGAGTTAAAATAATAATTGGCCATTCACTATAGGTATGTGGGTTGTAAAAATCAACAAAACAAACTACAGTCATATTGATTTTGCGAACAGAAAATCAATGCCATAAATCACTATGAATCATACTGACGAGGCCTTTGAGAATCAACACCATAGTCCATCATTAATCGAACTGATTTGGTCTGTTGTAGTGATTAGCACCTGAATCCACCATCAGTCGTACTGATTAGGCCAGAACAACAGAAGAAACCAGCACATTATACCAGTCAAGGTGATTTATCATGCATGTGATAGAAAGCTGATACAGCACAGCGTATGAAAGGAAGACTTTTTCATAAAGATTCGAGGATATGGGCACACACACACACACACACACACACACACACACACACACACACACACACACACACACACATATGCCCAATGTACACACGCACGTGTGCGTGTGTGTGTGTGTGTGTGTGTGTGTGTGTGTGTGTGTGTGTGTGTGTAAACATGCACGCACGTACACACACACACACACACACACACACACACACACACACACACACACACACACACACCTTCCTCCCCCTTCCCTTCACCATTCTGCCCTTAGTTCATTACAGTACAGCAAGAGACAGGCCCAATGCCTGCAGTGAGGCTGGCGGCTAATGAAGTTGGCTGGCCGACTTCTGTCATCGGCATTACCTCCCGCTGGACACGCACCTGGGGGCGCTCTGTCAACAATGGCGGCGGTCGCTGAAACCCCCTCAGTTAGCTGGCCGTGCCGTGATGCTGCGTGGGAACAGTGTTCACCACGACAGGAGGGAAGGGGAGGGATGAGTGGGGGTGAGAAGAGATCGGTGCTAGTGGAGGGGGGGGGAGGTAGGGGGACAAAGGCAGATAGAAAAAAAAAAAAGTCAGGGGAGGAGGTGAAAGCATGGGGCTGTGATGGACTGGAGGGGAGTACAGGAAATGGAACAATTGTTTTGGGACCATGGCACTAGACCACAGGTCTGGAATCTGAATATGATTCTAAGCACAGAACTAGATCACAGGTTTGGAATCAGATTCAAGGATGCATGCATCATGTTGATTTCTTCGTTTCCCCCGAATTTTCCCATGTCTCTTCTCCTCCCCCACCCCCTTTTCCCTTCACTGTCACTTTCACTGTCACTTTTAAAGAAAAATGATCTTGATCCCTTTGCAAAGTCTAGACAGGAAAAGAAGATTAGACACCTTTGCCTGTGAGTTCAGTGAGACCAATGTCGAATCGATGTTTTCTGCTGGCTGGGGTATGATACTACACTCCACTTTCTGTAAAATGCGCGCGCATGTGTGTGTGTGTGTGTGTGTGTGTGTGTGTGTGTGTGTGTGGGGAGGGAGGAGGAGGCTGTACGGTGTTCCCATCGTCAATGATAACGATAGACGGTATCGAAACAGTGCGTGCTTGGAAAACATTGTTGTCGAACTTCCGGAAGTATGAAACTGTAACGACGGAAATAACTTGGCAACAAGAGAAGCGGAAACGAGCGGAAAGTCAACGAATCTGTACGAACCAAGGAGGCAACGTTGTAAGTACTTTAGTAGTTTAACTTTTCATGGTAGCAGAACGTAAGTATGGCGCAAAACTTTAAAATACCACCGAGTCTAGGACCGGACACAGTATATGAGACGTGGAAAAACGAACTTGAAGTTTGGAAGCTAGTGACAGACATGAAGCCTGAGAAACAAGCATTAGCGGTTACGTTATCGCTAACGGGACAAGCTCGAGCGAGAGCTTTGGAGATCGACGCTGCAGAACTGAACACCAGAGATGCTATGAACGTTTTAATTACTGCTCTTGATGCTCTCTTTCTTCAAGATGAAGTTGATCTAGCATATTCTTCATACTCGGATTTTGAGTCATTTAAGAAAGGCAAAGCATGTCAATGGCTGATTACATTGTATAATATGAAAGAAGACACACGATCTGCAAGAAATACAAGATGGAGTATCTATGCAGTATTGGCGTTCAAAAACTATTGGACAATGCATGTTTGACAGAAAAAGGAAAACAGTTAGTGTTGACTGCAGCATCTGATAGAACATTTTCTCTATGATGTCTGCTTTGAAGAGAATTTTTGGAGGTCATTGAGGAGTTGAGGATGAAATCATAGTGAAACAAGAAGAAGCGTTTGTGACAAAGAACAGTACAAGATACAGATGAAGTAGATTTCCAGATCCATCTAGTTCGAGTGATCAAAGAACATGGCCAAAGAACAAAGTTCCAAGAGGCTCTGACCCACTGGACAGATATGGAAGGAGAACAAAGTGCTCCGTTTGCCAGTCAGTGTTTCACTGGGCCAAACAATGCCCATACATACAAAGAAGAAGTGAGAATGACAGACACTGACACTGAATATTATGAAGAATGTGAAGAACAATGCAACTTACTGAGAATGAGAAACTGATGACAGAATCTTACGGCCGTGCAGTTACTGATACAGCATGTACCAAACTGTCTGTGGCAAGAAATGGTATGAGGAATATGTGAATAGACTACAAGAAGATCAAAAGAAAGTCACCAAGAAAAAAAGGCAAGTACAAAGATTTTCAGGTTTGGAGATGGTGCTCAAGTGCACTCACATGAATGCGACAATCCCAGCTTAGATTGGCATGACAAAGTGTAACATTGAAACAGAAGTTGTGGATATAGAACTTCCACTCTTGCTGAGCAAGGATTCTTTGAAGAAAGCAGGAACTGTTCTGGATATGTCCAATGACAAAGCCACGATGTTTCAACAACCTGTGGAGCTAAACTACACTTCAACTGGACATTATTGCATTGACATTGTCGGAAACAAAGGAGCGATGCAAAACGATGGTGAAATCCTGCTGACCTTGGAAAATCTAGATGAAAAAGAACAAACAAAATCACCTCTGAAACTTCATAAACAGTTTGGGCATGCTTCAGCAGAGAATCTGAAAAAGTTAATGCAGAATGCAGGAGTCAAAGACATAGATTTGTTCAAGAAAATTACAAAGTTAGTAGAAGAGTGTGATGTATGTGCTCGACACAGAAGAACGCCGCCAAAACCATCAGTAGGAATGCCTTTGGCAGACGACTACAATCAAGCAGTGGCTATTGATCTTCATGAGCTTGGCAAAAATGTCTGGTACCTTCACATGATTGACCATTTTACTAGATTCAGTGCTGCTGCTCCAATAATCAGAAGCAAACAGTCATCAGTCATAGTGCACAACTTCATGAATTCTGGATTGCAGTGCATGGCCCACCAGAAGTACTGATAAGTAACAATGGCAGAGAATTCAACAATGATGAATTCCATGACATGTGCGAAAACTTCAACACTGAAGTGAATACTACAGCAGCCTACAGTCCGTGGAGCAATGGTCTGATGGAACGTCACAACCAAACCTTTATCAACATTCTGCTGAAAATCATGTCTGATAAGAAAGATCTGGATTGGGAGACAGTACTGTGCTGGGTACTGGCAGCCAAGAACAGCATGGTCAACACCCATGGCTTCAGTCCCTATCAGCTGGTGTATGGGAGAAATCCAACTTTCCGTCTGTAGTCAGTGACAAATTGCCTGTTCTAGAAGGCACCACCAGAAGCAAGACGGTTGGAGAATACATCAATGGTATGCATGCGGCCAGAAAGGCATTCACAGAAGCTGAAAGTTTAGAGAGACTGAGAAGAGCTTTGAGAACACAGACACGATCCTCATATGATGTATATCAGATGGGAGACAAGGTCTACTACAAGCGCCCAAATAATGAAGAATGGAAGGGACCAGGAAATGTGATAGGACAAGATGGAAGTGTGATTTTTGTGCGTCATGGTGGGACTCTAGTCCGAGTACATCAAACTAGATTAAGAAAAGTGAAAGAAGAACAAGAGAAAACAAACCCTGAAGCCGAGTTTAACTCACAGTCTTCCACAAGCAACAGTTATGAGAAGAACAAAAGCTCACAGTACACAAACCTGCTCGTGAAAGAGGAAGACCACACAAAGAACAGCTGTACAGAAACATTACCAGATGTTGATACAGAATCAGACACTGAATCATATGAAATGAATGAAACAAATGAAATAAACACAAACAACATTGATTTCAAGAAACTCAAAACAGGCCAGATGATTTCATATGAACACAAAGACAATGGAAAGCGCATATCTGCAAAGATAATAAACAAAGTTGGAAAATTAACTGGGGAGAAACAAAAACTGGTACAACATTGAGTGCACAGAACCGAAAGAATATAAGGAGAGAGAATGTCAAATGGATTAACCAAGGTCAACAAACTTGTTGTATCATCTGCAGAGTGTTCCGAAGACACTGTCATGATGATAGAAGGAGTTTGCTTTGAGAAAGCCGAACAAGAAGAAACGGAGAGCTGGCAAAGAAATCATGTATATAGTGAAGTGGAAGATACTGGACAAAGATGTGTTTCAACTAGATGGATATGTACAATGAAACAAACTAAACTAGGAATGACTCCCAAGCTAGACTAGTGGCGAGGGGATTCGAAGAAATTGAAAATGACGACATTCAAAAGGATTCCCCCACTTGCGCAAGTGAATCACTGAGAGTGATTCTCTCTATTTTCGCCCAAAGAAAATGGAGCCCGTGCTCTATGGACACTAAAACAGCCTTTCTGCAAGGAAAAGTAATCGACAGAGACATTTTAGTGAGGCCACCGAAAGAAGCGCACAGCAAAGGAAAGTTGTGGTATTTAGAGAAATGTGTGCATGGACTAAATGATGCTTCTCTGCAGTGGTACAAACGGGTCAAAGATGTTCTGCAAAAACTCGGAGGAAGGATGTCAAAAGTTGACCCAGCAGTCTTCTATTGGATGACTGGAGATTGGCATTTTAGCATGCCTCGTGGATGACTTCATCTGAGGAGGCACAAAGGCCTTTGAACAGAATATGATTGAAGAAATCAGAAAAACATTGGTAAGGAAGAAAACCAGGCTTTTCAATACATTGGCATGGAGCTGTCCTCTGATGGACATACAGTGTATTTACAACAAACCAAGTATGGAGACACTCTGGAACCCATACCCACTGACAAAGAAGAAACAAAACAGAAACAGGACAACATGACAGCTGAGGATAAACAGATATACAGGTCCAAAGTTGGTCAGATTTTGTGGATGTCTCGTCAGAGTCGTCCTGATGTAGCATTTGATGCTTGTCAGCTTTCTTCTAATGTGAAAGGTGGGAAAGTGGAACATCTATTGGAAGCAAACAATGTCATCAAAAAGATCAAATCAAAACATGTTACGCTGAAATTTCAACACTTGGAATCTGAAACACTGAAACTGATGGTCTACACAGATGCTTTTTTTGCAACCTGAAGGATGGGGAACTCAAGGCGGCTATATCATCTTCCTAGCCAATGAGAAAGGAGAGGTCATTCCTATTTGTTGGAACTCAAAAAAAATTCACAGAGTGGTATGAAGTACACTAGCTGGTGAGACACTGGCTATGGCAGAAGGACTTGATGTAGCAATATTTGTGGCAACATTGTTCAGTGAAATCACCATAGGAAAAGCTTCCACTGACAGTCTACTTCTTGTCTGCCTGCCTGACTGACTGTAAGTCACTACATGATGCCTTGAAGTCCACAAAGCAAGAGACAGAAAAACGGTTGAGGCTAGAAATCAGTAGGATCAAAGACTTGGTGGAGAAACGCATTGTGGATGAGGTGAAATGGTCCGACACACATCAACAGTTAGCGGACTGTCTTACCAAGAGAGGAGCTTCAACCACACTGCTGCTGAGAAGACTGGAAGAAGGAACAATCACTGCATAGACTTTTGAATTTTTTTTATTATATGTTTTTTTTATAATAAAAGACAGAGATGAGTATGATAACGACAGACGGTATCGGAACAGTGCGTGCTTGGAAAACATTGTTGTCGAACTTACCGGAAGTAATGAAACTGTAACGACGGAAATAACTTGGCAACGAGAGAAGCGGAAACGAGCGGAGAGTCAACGAATCTGTACGAGCCGAGGAGGCAACGCTATAAGTACTTTTGTAGTTTAACTTTTCGGTCAAGACACGATTCCATTTGTACGCTTACAGTCGCAGTATCTGTTTCAGTGTCCAGTAAAACTGGCTGTAGGTACCAGAGTGGTGTGATGACACACAGCATTGCCAGTGTTATGATAAAGGCAGCCTCTCCTCCCAGTCAGAACACCACAGACAGCTTCTCCTTCCGGTCAGGACACCACAGACAGTTTTCTCCTTCCGGTCAGGGTCACCACAGACAGCCTCTCCTTCCATTCAGGACACCACAGACAGCTTCTCCTTCCGGTCAGGACACCACAGACAGCTTCTCCTTCCGGTCAGGACACCACAGACAGCTTCTCCTTCCAGTCCGGACACCACAGACAGCTTCTCCTTCCAGTCAGGACACCATAGACAGCTACTCCTTCTGGTCAGGGACACCACAGACAGCTTCTCCTTCCAGTCAGGACACCACAGACAGCTTCTCCTTCTAGTCAGGACACCACAGACAGCTTCTCCTTCTGGTCAGGACACCACATACAGCTTCTCCTTCCAGTCCGGACACCACAGACAGCTTCTCCTTCTAGTAGTCAGGACACCACAGACAGCTTCTCCTTCTGGTCAGGACACCACAGACAGCTTCTCCTTCCAGTCAGGACACCACAGACAGCTTCTCCTTCCAGTCCGGACACCACAGACAGCTTCTCCTTCCAGTCCGGACACCACAGACAGCGTCTCCTTCCAGTCCGGACACCACAGACAGCTTCTCCTTCCAGTCAGGACACCACAGACAGCTTTCTCCTTCCGGTCAGGACACCACAGACAGCTTCTCCTTCCGGTCAGGACATAACAGACAGCTTCTCCTTCCGGTCAGGACATAACAGACAGCTTCTCCTTCCAGTCAGGACTCCACAGACAGCTTCTCCTTCCAGTCAGGACTCCACAGACAGCTTCTCCTTCCAGTCAGGACTCCACAGACAGCTTCTCCTTCCAGTCAGGACTCCACAGACAACTTCTCCTTCCGGTCAGGACACCACAGACAGCTTCTCCTTCCAGTCCGGACTCCACAGACAGCTTCTCCTTCCAGTCAGGACTCCACAGACAACTTCTCCTTCCAGTCCGGACTCCACAGACAGCTTCTCCTTTCAGTCCCGGACTCTACAGACAGCCTCTCCTTCCAGTCAAGACACCACTTCACTCAAAGTCATCCCTTTTTGACAGAAACGCTCTCCCACATATTTCCTAGAAATGTGACTCAAGTCACCATAGTCCTACGAGCTGTGGTCTATGTCACACGTTCGCTCACTAGTTCTGTGAGCTGACCGGTCTCAGCTGTGGTCTGAAAGCTCACTTCAAAGCATGCATATCAAGAAACAGCATGCAAAAGTTACAGCAAACAATGAAAAGGACAGGCACGCCCATCCATCAACCCATCTGGCATGGCATCAGTTGCTACATGCTCCAGTCAGGATACACGTATGTGTACCATACCCGCTGTCCTTGCCATAATCGCACATGAAGAATCATACCATCTTCATGTCTGCTTGTGCTATTCATGCTGTATCCATATACTACAGAATCACGCCCCTAATTATCCACCCTATCCCAGCCCTTCTCTCTCTCTCTCTCTCTCTCTCTCTCTCTCTCTCTCTCTCTCTCTCTCTCTCTCTCTCTCTGTTTTATCTCTCGTCCACTGTCTCCCTGTCGGTCTCTCTGTCTCAGTCACTCTCTGTTTCCTTCCATACTGCTCCTCCCCTTCCGTTCAAACACTTCCATATGCAACTGCACCCTTCGCCATTTCCCTCCGCACTCACGCATGAATGCAAGCTCGCTTTTGCTTCCTTATGCCCATACACACATGCAAGCAGAGCCACGCTCGGGCACACACACACACACACACACACACACACACACACACCTTCCCGCCCCCTCCCTTCTCCATTCTGCCCCTCAATTCATTACAGTACAGCCCTCAATTCATTACAGTACAGCAAGAGACAGGCCCAATGTCTGCAGTGATGCTGGCGGCCAAAGAAGTTGGCTGGCCCACTTCTGACATTGGCATACCTCCCGCTGGACACGCACCAGGGGGAGCTCGGTCAACAATGGCGGCGTCGCTGAAATCCTCAGTTTGCTGGCCGTGCCGTGTTGCTGTATGGGAACAGTGTTCAGCACGACAAGAGGGAAGATAGGGGATGGAAGAGAGAGAGAGAGAGAGAGAAAGGCGGAGAGGGGGGGGGGGGAGAGAGGAGGTGAGGAGAGGCGAAAGGGTGGGTGTGCGTTGGAGTGAGCAGAGTGAGGGGGAAATGTCACTACGGTATGGAGAACACGTTCGCCAGATCTCGGAACAAGAAAAGAGGATGGAAATCACACCCCGAGTTATTACACTATGTCGTTTTCTCAAGGTTCCCAAAGGCTTCCATAGCAACTGACCGACGACGATGCCACAGGCTTGCATCACGTTCGAGACATTAGTGATGTTGATAATGTTTGCCATTTAACAAGTACAAACACAATGAAACAGCAATGCAATGTGTTCCTCCATTATATCAGATCAGAACATTTACAGAGTTGCTGAGACGTACATTTAGTCGCCATTGGATCTTTTGTTTAAACAGGGAAAGAATGGGTGTACAACACATGAGAAAAGGGGGAAGCGTGGGTTAGAACACAGAGGGAAAGGGTTAAGAATGGGTCCGGAGTGTAAAATAAACACTAGGCTCATCTGCAATTTCATGTATATGTTGGCCTCGCCTTGAATGCATATCGGGCTCGTCTTGAATGTGCATGGAAATATTGGGTTCATCTACAATCTGCATGTAAATATTGGGCTTATCTATAATCTGCATGTAAATATTAGGCTTATCTGCAATCCGCATGCATATATTGGGCTCATCTACAATCCGCATGTAAATATTGGGCTCATCTACAATCCGCATGTAAATACTGGGCTCATATGCAATCTGCATGTAAATATTAGGCTCGTCTAAAATATCCATGTTATTACTAGGCTCATCTAAGATCTGCATGTAAAAATTGGGATCGTCTACAATCTACATGTAAGTTGGACTTATCTGGAATGCGCATGTAAATAATAGGCTCATTTACAATCCACATGTAAACATTAGGCTTATCTGGAATGCACATGTTAATATTAGGCTCCTCCACAATCTGCATGTAAAAGTCAGGCTCATCTGAATGCACATGTAAATATTAGGCTTATCTGCAATCGGCATATAAATCATGGGCTCATATGGAATCCGCATGTACTGGGAGAATCCCCAGTGGGCTTTTGTCACAATTTGTTATTCTCAAATGGATTTACATCCGATGACTCCATAAATAGTAGAAAACATTCTTTTCAGTATTTTTTTTTTTCCTTCTACTCCTGCAACGCCAAATGCGCACACCATCGTTTCATTTCGTTTGTGATAATAAAAAGATGTGTTAGGATGGACTGTAACTATAGTGAACTGTAATAAGAGCCTACTTTTTTTCTTTAAATCATTTTCTAGTCATACAAGGCCCTATTAATGCAAACGTTTCTTTCTGTTTTGTTTGTCGATCAAGTGTCCTGTTCCGTGGAAATAACACAGAGTGTTATTCTCTAGGCGTCTCAGCTGACACGAATATAGTCAACCTTCTTCCTTGCTTTCTTTGCCGTGCTTACCGAAAGAATTCTGATATTAGGATGTGCAGTACAGAGATATAGACTCTGTCAACACAGCATATGTTTACACACTTCTACATAGTACACATTGTCTTGACTCTACTGCATACTACACATTGTCTTTACACTGCGACACACTACTCGTTGTCTTTACACTACAACACACTACACATGTGTCTTTACACTACATATTACACATTGTCTTGACACTGCTACATACGACTCATTGTCTTTATACTACTACATGCTACACATGTCTCTACACCACGACATGGCACACACTGGCCCTACGACTATATATGCTCCACACTGTTCCCACACAACTACATACTACCCCCCTCCCCCCACCCCACACACAAAAACAGCACAACAACAACAACACGATGACTGTAAGTGCATAGTTCTGGTGTGGGTTTGCATGCACTCAAGACATGATGGACTGCAGGTTCTTCCTCTACTCGCTACACACACACTGTGTGGCCGTTGCTAATCCCTCTCTGAATGTCGGCATAGACAGTGACCTTTCTCCTCCGACATCCCATAGTCAAATCATGTTTGGACTTCACACGCCTACTTTTTTGTTATGCGTAATACTGTTAGTTTTTTGTTTGTCTGTTTGTTTTGGGGGGGGGGGTGTCAAAGTTTTTTGTGTATTCTTCATGGCATTTGACCCTGTTAATCAGTGCGTGTGCGTGCGTGTGTGTGTTTGTTTGTGTGTGTGTGTGTGTGTGTGTGTGTGTGCGTGTGCGTGCGTGCGTGCGTGCGTGCGTGCGTGCGTGCGTGTGTGTGTGTGTGTGTGTGTGTGTGTGTGTGTGTGTGTGTGTGTGTGTGTGTGTGTGCGTGTGTGTGTGTGTGCGCGCGTTTGTGTATCTCTCTCTCTCACCTTCAACATTAACTGCTAAAGTTCCGTTAAATCATTCAAGATACACCTAAATCAGTCACAATACACCTATAATATTCTAATCCGAAAACCCAGAACTGATCTATTCAAAACTAGTCTTGTTTATTCATGTGGAACGCTTTGGAACTCTCTGCCAGTAAACATCAAACAAAAATGTAGCACTGGCAGCATTTAAAATTCATTATTTGAAACAAGAAAACATAATACATTAACAGCATATACGTAAATGTCATATCTTTGTCAAGCAACACTAGCTTAGTATCTAACAATACGTATATAGTGAATGTGTGAGTATGAGTGTGTGTGTGTGTGTGTGTGTGTGTGTGTGTGTGTGTGTGTGTGTGTGTGTGTGTGTGTATGCGTGTGTGTGTGTGTGTGTGTGTGCGCCCGCGCGCGCGCGCGTTTTCAAAGTTGATGTCATTTTGTGATATATTGCATGCTACCTTTTCCATACACCCCCAGCCTACCCTTTGCCCTTTCCCTGTTCCTTCCCCCTTTCCTACTCCTTGTACGCTATGTTCACACGCTTTTCTACTGCGTTCGTTTGTCAATGGTGCGGACAATAGCTAATTTGTATTGAACTGTGCAAGATCTTGACATTGTTTATTCCTTTAATATGTATTTGCATTAATTTGATCCTTTTTTTTTCCCTTTGCCCCAGGGCTGGATGAAAAAAAATTTTGTATTGCTTATTACTCTCTCTTCTCTCTCCCCCCCCCCCCTCTCTCTCTCTCTCTCTCTCTCTCTCTCTCTCTCTCTCTCTCTCTCCCTCCTCTCTCTCTCTCTGTCAAAAGTTCTCTCATAATCCAAATGGTTTTCGTTTATCTCTCTTGTTGGCCTCGGCAAACAGTAATACAGCCAGAAAATTAGCACTTTATATTTATCAAGCATTAAAGCGCCGCAGATAGCTTTTGCTTCAATGTATATTATGCATTTGTATGTAATGGTGTTTATTTCTATTTGTTCCGCTCTTTCAAAGAGGGCCTTGGCCTTATAGAATAAAGATCTCTCTCTCTCTCTCTCTCTCTCTCTCTCTCTCTCTCTCTCTCTCTCTCTCTCTCTCTCTCTCTCTCTGCTTTTGACTTTGTATGCCTTGTTGAGACTTTTATGAAGAGTGTGGATTTCCATCTGTTCACCTATCATTCTGTCTTTTGTAAATCTGCTATTAAGTTAACAAGCAGGGAAGGAGATCAGGTGGAGTGATGTGTCTGATTAAAATAGAGAGTTTATGCCTTATATATCTTAACTGAAACGTGAACAAGATAATATTTTGTGGGGTTTTTATCAGCAAGAACTTATTTGATTTGAAAATTATATTGTATATGTATGTGCATATGTACCTCCCATAAACTTTCTATATTATACAGCAGTTGACGTTGAAGATGGAATCAGCTCTCTTGAAGATGTATTAATGGACAAAATATCATTATATAAAAAAATGTTGATATCCTTTTGTGTGGAGATTTGAATAGCAGAACAGTAGACATTTTTCCCCTTGAGTGGTGATGAGTTTAGTCTCAGTGATGAAAAACGATGAAAATTGTCTCATAAGACATTCAAAAGATTTAGTGCTGAATGTGTATGGAAAAAGAATTTTGAATTTTTGCATTGCTTTTAGGCTGTTTATAATGAATGGGGTTTGTATTGGTGACCATACTGGTCACTACACATACATGTCAGAAACAGGAAGCAGTGTAAATGACTATTTTATAGTTTCCGAAGACCTGTTTGATACAATAAGAAATTGCTGCCGTCTCAGATATGATTGATTCTGACCATCAACCATTGGAATCTTATTTTGATGCAAAGAATATTATAAACTGCAACAGTGAATGTAGCAGTAAACCGCCATTTTTTTTTTCTTAAATGGTTTGGAATGAGGATTAAGCACTTTTCCATGACTGCATGCATTCCAGGCAAACAAAAGAGAAATTGAACCACGCTAGTTGCTTAATGAATGTCGACATAAATCCTGAGCTAGATTTATTTAATGAATGTATACGAGAACAAGCAGGTTGTTTGGAAAAGAACATTTATACACATCAGAAAAGATCGGAGAAGTGGTATGATGATGAACGCAAAACGTTTAAGCGTAGGTCAGAAAACTTTTGAGAACTTGTAGAAAGTTGCCTAGAAAAGAAACGGAATTGTCCCGAACTGAGAAAGAGAACAATGCAGCCTTTTGCAAAGCAAGAAGAGAATACAAGAAATTGTTACAAAGAAAGAAAAAGGAATACAACAAAATCGTACTTGAGCAATTGATCATGTCCATTGATGACCAGAGAAAATTTTGGCTTAAAATGAGGAGTTTCCACAAAGAATAAGTTTCAATCCAACAAAATCTCTGTTCATGAATGGTTTCAACATTTTAAACGAGTTTTAGAAAATCATGATGCTGATAGTAATAGAAATATTTTAAACAGGTGCTACTGATATTTCAGGTAGCCCATCTGATAGTAATAACGGAACCGACTACAATCAAGAGAATGATGACGATAGTGCTAACTTTTTGAACCGAACTGTTGCAAAAGAAGAAGTCTTACTCTCGCTTAAAAAAATGAGAAGTAAGAAAGCAGCACGACCAGATGGCATTATTGGAGAGATTTTTTAAAATGCAGGAAATTGTATTATTGATTTCTTAGTAAAATATAGCAATGTATATTTGACACAGGTCAATACCCTGGTCTGTGGAAAGAATCCATCATTATCCCAGTTTTTAAGAAAGGCAATATAAATGATCCAAACAATTACAGAGGAATTTCTCTATGAGACATAAGTAGCAAAATGTGTAGCTCTACAATAAATTCAAGATTAACTGAATGGGTCAATCAGAAAATATTACAGGTGAATTTTAAGCGGGGGTTCAAACAAAATTATTCTACAATCGATCACATGTTCACATTGCTAGCAATTATGCAAAAACAATGTTCCTGGAATAGAAAATTATATGTTGTATTTATTGATTTCGAGAAAGCGTTTGACACTATTTCAAGAAAACTACTGTGGCCTATTTTGATTAAAAATTGAATTAAAGGAAAACTTTATAGATGTACAAGTATGTACGAAAGTTTTAAAGCTCGAGTTGTCGTCGTGGTACACAGTTTACAGGCTACGTACACTGTACTAAGGATGTGGAACAAGGTGATGTCTGTAGTCCTCTTATATTTTCTTTGTTATAAATGAACTTGCTCTCGAAATTATTGACAATGGTAGACATGGTGTTAGCCTGGATGTTGATTTCACTGAACTGTTTATTCTTTTGTTTGCTGATGATATGATTTTATTGTCGGAAACTGTGGTTGGCTTACAAACCCAATTGAATATTCTTATAAAGAAAGTCAATTGGGAAAAATCTAGCATAGTAATCTTCAGGAAAAGTGGGTATCTAGCAAGTACTGAGAGATGGTTTTACAGCAATATAAAAATGAGCGTAGTAAATTCTTATCGATATTTAGGCATATTATTTTCTACCAAATTGAGTTTTAAGCATGCATGCCAAGATTTGGCGTGTTATGGGAAATGAGGTGCCATTAGCATTATTTGCAAAGTTGTATAACTAAATAATAACTCCTAAATTGTTCTTGAAACTTTTTTATTCTCAGATTCAGATCATTCTTCTATATGGTGCTGAGATTTGGGTTTAGAAGATGCTTCATCTGTTATTGAAAGTGTTCATTTGTTTGTATTAAAGAAATATCTAGGGGTTGGTATTAAAACACCAAACGACTTGTGTATGGTGAACTGAATCGATTTCCATTAACGATTAATTCTAGTGTTTCTTTGTTAGATACTGGTTAAAACCGACTCGATGGATGACCATAGATTACCTTCTAAAGCGTATAAAATGTTGCTGAGTTTGGCCGATAGAGGAAAAATCAATTGGGCTTCAAGAGTGCGCGATGTTTTAAAATAGTTATGGCTTCTCCTATGCATGGGAATATCAAGACGTGGGGTGCATAAATTCCTTTATAAAGATGTTTAAACAAAGACCGGTTGACTGTAGGCGGCACACTTGGAATTATCATTTGTATTATAGCGATAGATTTATAGACTACAGGAAATTTAAGGCATCACATGATCTTGAACCATACTTACTTCTAGGTCTGGACAGATTTGTTCGATATATTCTAACAAGATTTAGATTTGGAATGTCCGATTTGTCGGTGCATAGTTCAAGATATAAAAGAAAGGATGAACGTGGAATGAAATGTCCGTTGTGCAGATTTGCTACTGATGAAGAGATTCATTTTGTTTTTTGTTGCCCTGTGTTTGGTGATTTGAGTCACAGTTTAATCAATCCAAAATATTACAACAATCTCAGCGACTTCAGATTAACTTTACTTCTAGCATCACAAAACGAACAGATCGTTAGAAACTTTGCTATTTATCTTTATAAAGCCTTCAAGAGAAGAGAAATTATTCTGTCTTGAACTATCACATTTGCTTGTCCCTTGAAGGCAATTTCAGTACATGATATCGTTGTCGCACAATCTATGGGGGCGTGCGTGGCGTTATGGTGTGATGTGGTGTACACCCACAAACGTTCTCTTCTCAGCTCGGAGACACCCACAAAGCAATGAGTAAAGTTTGAAATAAATTTATTGATATGAAATGAACAACATGTGGATGGATGATATGTTTATGATATGATTATGATGATGAGCATGAATATGCAAATGAGTACAAATTCTTACAACACAAACGAGATAATAAATGAATATAAGTGATCTCGTTCACTCTCTTTCTCTTGCCCTTCACTTGCCACGTACAAAGCTTTAAGAATCTGAATGCGTGTGTGCTGTCGTGGTGGATATGTGAGAAAATAAAGTTCATTTATCTAGGAACTAGTCGCGTACCGTTGTTATAGTGCTTCGATACTAATCACGATAGCAGCTTTCTGTATTCAAGTCTGCTCACCCTGTAGTAGCCTCTTGACGTGTTTACCAGACACTTCGCAGACGTCTTTTCAATTAAAAATAATAAAATAATCACTGTGGTTCACATCAACACACCGTCCAAGATTATCACGGCTGTTCACATCAACCCACCGTCCAAGAATATCACAGCTATTCACTTCAACACACCGTCCAAGAATATCACCGCTGTTCACATCTGCACACCGTCCAAGAAAAAAGGCTGTTCACATCAACACACTGTCCAAGAATATCACGGTTTCATAAATCAACTTGAAGTAGTATTAAAAACAACTACTTGCTTGTGGTGACTTGGCGAATAACGAAAGTTCCTGGAGCTTGAATAAATAATAGACTAAAGTTCTTCTTCTTCTTCTTCAAATCAAACGCCACGTCGTCTCCATAGACCTTAAGTGACTCGGGTGTGCGCATGTGAAAAAAAAGTCCTACTTCCTTATTTGAAAGACAGCATTCATTCATACCACACCCCTCCCTCCTAACTTACCTACCAGCTAGCCTTAAAAAACAAAAACAAAAACAAAACCTAAACAAAAAAAACTAAGTGAGGAGTGCAGGAAGGCTACCCCCACGTTCACCTTTTCAAGAGGGGTTACCCCGATCCCTATCCTGCCCCAAAACAAGCATTAGGCTAGTCCAGGCCCACCAGCCATTCACACACACTTACACACACGACACACATGTATGCAATGGCTGTATTTTAAAAGTAGAGTTTGTTGAACTCCTCTTGAGATGTGCCAGAGAGGGGGTCTCGGCTGCACCTACCGGTAGAGAATTCCAATCTGGATGGTGCGGTGAAAGAAACTATACTTCAGGACATCGATTTATGATCTGAGGTGGCGGAATTTCCTGGAGTGGTTTAGCTCTTGTTCTGGCGGATGCTGGTGTCAGGTACTCCTCTGGGGGATGTGTCCACAAGGTTGTTCATAGACTTGTAGAACATTGTTAGGTGGGCCTTCGTCCTCCTGGACTCCAGGGATTCCCATTTGAGATCAGTGAGCAGACCAGTAACGCTACAGGTGTAGTCATAGCGGTTGGTGACGTATCTGGCTGCTCTCCTCTGTACTGCTTCTATCTGTTTAGTTTTGTCTGCAGTGTATGGATTCCAGACTGTACTGAAGTATTCGAGGTGGGGGCGAACTAGGGTCTTGTAGGCATTGGTCTTGGTTGCCTGGTTCGCTACCCTCAGGTTCCGCCTCAGGAATCCTATCATGCTGCTGGCCTTTTTGGTGGAGCGGTTGATATGGCTGGTCCACCTTAGATCTCTCGAGATATTAACTCCCAGATATTTTGATTCGGTTGTTCGTCCAGGGTGTGACCTTTCAGCTTGTACCTAAATATGATGGGGTCCCTGGATCTGGTGCAGGATAGGGTATTGCATTTCTGCGGGTGGAATTCCATACCCCATCTCTTTTTTCCCATTTGGACAGTGTGTTTAAGTCCTCCTGCAGTAAGCGGCATCATTCTGGTTCCTGACTTCTCTGTAAACAATACAGTCATCAGCGAACAGCCTAGTTCTTGAGTGGAGTTGGTCAGGGAGGTCGTTAATGAAGACCAGGAAGAGAAGAGGGCCCAAAACTGTGCCTTGTGGTACGCCACTGATAACCGGGGCCTGCTCGGACTTAGCACCATCGACTACCACCTGCTGTGTACGATGGGACAAAGGCTCTTATCCATGCTAGGGTCGATCCTCGGATACCATAGTGGTTCAGTTTCTTAAGGAGACGCTCATGGGGCACTTTGTCAAACGCTTTCGAAAAGTCTAGGATGGTCATGTTAGTTTGGATCCCTTTGTCCAGACCAGAGGCGATCTCGTGTGGCAGTGTGAGGAGTTGTGTCTCACAGCTTCTTCTGGCTCTGAAGCTGTGTTGGTAGTCCGTGAGTATGTTATGTTCTGCGAGGTGTCGCATGATATTACTTGCTATAATGTGCTCCTGTAATTTGCAGCATAGGCTGGTCAGTGAGACTGGTCTGTAATTTGCTGGGTTGTTCCTGTCCCCTTTTTTGAAGACTGCTGTTACTCAAGCCATGTTCCAGTCTTCAGGAACACATCCCTCAGTTAAGGTGTTGGAAAAGATCAATGTTAGCATGGGTGCTAGTTCGTCTGCGCACTCTTTCAGGACTCTTGCTGGAATTTCTTCCGGACCTGCTGCCTTGTGTGGGTTGGTCTTCTGGAGTAACTGCCTCACTCCTTCCTCAGACACAGTGATGTATTCATGGCTGGGGAGGGAGTCCCTGCTGGAGATGGGATATCTCGAAGGTCTTCTTTGGTGAAGACAGACTTGTACTGGTTGTTCAGGATGTTGGCTTTGTCTCTTGCCGCGGAGAAGAGTCTCCCTAGGTGTCTCAGAGGGGCAATACCAGTACTATCTTTCCTTAGTGTCTTCACATAGCTCCAGAAGTTTTTCTGATTGCTGCCATGGTTTACAGAGTCGCCTTCTTCTGGGGGGTCGATAGGTTGTTTATGTATTGCCAGTAGTTTCCTGCGCTCTTCCTTCTGTACCCTGGCCTTGGCTCTGGTGTACCTCTCCTTAACTGCTCGGTTGGAAGAAGACTTGTATTTATTAAGTGTCGGAGTAGTTTCTTCCGTCTGTTCTTGACATGGGGTGTTATCCAGGGCCTGTCACTCATGTTGCTTCTTATCTGTTTTGTGGGAATATGGTCATTGATGAGGGTGGTCAAGAGGGTCCGGAACTTCACCCATAGGTCGTTCACCCCCAGGCAGGGCTGCATCTTTGAATTCTTGATAGGATTCCTTCAGCTTGTCTCTAATGGAGGTGAAATCTGCTCTTCTAAAAAATGGGGACCTTCCTTGGTGGCTTCTTACAGAAGATTGGTCGGAGGGACGACTCTACAAAGATAGCTTCATGGTCTGAAATCCCAGGAATGACTTTGACCTTGTTGATCAGTGATTTGTTGTTTGTGTGAAAAAGATATCTACAGTGGTGGCAGAATACTTAGCGATCCTTGTTGGTTCTAGGACCACTTGTTCTAGGTGGGCCTCACTGGCTATGGATAGCAACTCAGAAGACAGGGTCGGTTGCGATGCGTAGGGTTTTACTGAATCTGACTTCCAGTCAATATCTGGGAGGTTAAAGTCGCCTCCTTACCATACATGGGAGCCGTCAGGAATCTTCCGGAGAGTTGTTTCCAGCTCATTTAGACAGCCAGGACGTTGGTATGCTTGGGCCAGGTAAAAGGCACAAATGTAAAGGCTCTTGGCCCCCCTCGCCTTCACTCTCACTCACAGTATCTCACTATCCAATTCTTTGTCAGCCTTGAGCTCGTCCGGTTCATCACTTTCTAACTCTGACGATACAAGGATAAAGACTCCACCGTAACTCTCTGAAGACCTATTCCTGTATAAGGTTTGTAACCTGATGGGAATACTTCATTCCCGTTCACGTCACCGTCCAACCATGACTCTGTACCAATAATGATGCCCGCCTGAGTGGCATCAGCTATACTCTCCAGCTGAGCTTTCTTGTTGCGGACTGACTGGCAGTTGAGTATGAGAGTTCTCAAAGGGATGTCTCTGCGAGTACTCTGTTATTGGCACTTTGCTTGGGGCATTTGACCTGGGTCTAGTAGGTGAGGACGTGGCCTTGGGCTTGAAAAACTCAAGTCTGAATTGTAGGTGTCACTTACAGGGGAAGCATGGGCTTCAAATGAGTTAGACGAGTCTAAGCTAGTTGAGTCAAACAAAGAGAAAAGAAGAGAAATTCGGAGGCCACATTGAACACATTCCCAAGAGACATTCTTTAAAGTCTTGAAAACAGCGTCTGGCATTGCTAAACAATGCTGATGAAACCAGACATCACAAGAGTCACAACATACACTTGGGGCACGGTGATCCATTTCACGGCCTTAGAACACACTCCACAGGAGAACTTAGGTGGCCTAGGTCCAGGACTGCAATGGATGTCTCCTGAAAGGAGGAGTAACAGTAGAAAGCTTGTCTTGTTCGGGCATTGGGTCGACTGGGTGGGAGCCGACTTTAGCAGTTTTTCTTCAGCGAGCGACAGTACAACAGAGCACTGCCAGGGCAATCTCTCTGCATTGGTAGTTCACTCTCAATCATGAAAGCGGGTAGCAACAGGAAAAACAGGCACTGACCTTTCATCCTGACGAGCGCTGTGTCGTTGCAATGACGGACAGAACTTGGTTCGCAAGTTCTGGTTGAGCTGGAGCAGACTGGCAATTACAATCCGCTAGATGCTTATGAACTATAATATATGTGTAGTGAAGGTGAGTCTCCACTTCTAGACAGATAAAATCTGATAAATTAAGTCTTTCAAGTAACTAATAGAATGACGAGAGAATCACAGAGATAACAATAACAACACTACTTCCTGTACTACAACCCACTTCCTGTACTCACGATTCTAGAAGCTACGCAGACTATGGAGCAATGAAAAGCGAATTTCAACAATTATTAATGAATATGAATGAAATGTACACAATAATGCTAGAATCTTTCCATTTCCTGTAAAATAAAGGCCGAAATAAAGGTAAAAACACAGCAAAAACACTATTTCTAAGCAGCGAGCTCAAGATGACCTGCTGAGCCTCGCGCATGCGCACACCCATGAGGTCCACCAGGTTGCACCGTTCTTCTTTGGAGTTCGATGAGAGAAAAAAAAAAGTAAAATGCGTTCCACTTGCCGATATAATTCTCTTTTCGATGACAAGATGTACTCGGTCAGCTTACAGTACAGCAATCGACGTCGAGAATGATCTCCAGTTTATTAATAGGGGACGAAGTGATGAATCAGTTCACAGATGCAATAGACGAAGATGAAGACACGTTCATGTAGATCCAAGGCAAAAGGAAGACCAAGAGAAGAAAGGAATAAAAGCAAAGCCTGCACACACCCAATTTTACCCCCCTTTTTGAATTATCATGAAAAGTCATATGTGAACAGTTCTCTATCCACACACACACACACACTTTACAATAACAATAAAGCCCTACTGTGGGTTCTCCGTCGCTCTCTCTCCAGCACCTAAAAGAGAAATGGAAAAAATAATATGAATCGATGAAGATGAACGGCAGGCGTAGGCAGGCAGTCCCTCGCCTTTCTAACACAAAAGCCTGCAAACAGCAACTAGACCAATGTAAACGACTCTCGATCATGTCCACGTCAACCTGCACATCAACTACCTGGTTAAATAAAGCGTCCACAGTCTACGATAGTCGAAGTCCCTGTGATTCTCCAGCCGACAAACAGCATAACCTAGTTGTCTGTACACAAGTTGGCATAATCCAATGGAGAAGCAGGTTTCGATCTTCTGCTTGATTCCAGGCAACTAAACAACCAATAGGCTAATGACGGTGACGAAATCGCGCTTGCAATCGGAATATGACGTCGAAGTCGAATGGCGACCTCACAAATATTCTAAAACTACGTTAGGCGAATCGATACGTTCTTTGCAGTTACTATATATCGCCGTATAAACGCGACAATCGTGCACAAGCTAGTGTAATATTGTTCTTTTGATTTTCTCTTTGTTTTCTCAGTAAATTGGTGAAACGTAACCATGTAGTCTTTAATTAAGTTTTGAAGCACATGATGAATTGACACTATCATGTAAATTTGTCTTGTTATTTTGATCATTAATGTTCACATCCCTTAAAATGGGGGTTTGGCCTTACTGAATATTATTCTGTTCTGTTTTGTTTCTCTCTCTCTCTCTCTCTCTCTCTCTCTCTCTCTCTCTCTCTCTCTCTCTCTCTCATCTCAGAGAAAAGTCATGGTTTTTCCGTAAAGCTGGGTTTCTAGGGAAATTTGAAAGATGGAATCTCAATAGCGAACAATTAGAAGTACTTAATGAATATAATTACCTTGGATTTGTTTTTACAACAAAGATGAGTATTAACAAAGGGGTTGATGCACTTGCAGTGAACGGGAAACAGCTTGTTTTGACTGTATAAGTAACAAAATCAAACGACATCTCCAAGAAATGCTTCTTCCGAATTTTTTATGCTCAGGTACAGCCAGTGCTATTATATGCATCCGAAATGTGGGGATACAACAGACTGGACAATATTGAAAAGGTACACGCTCTGGCGTGCAAACGTTTTCTCAAAATCCATCTTAAAGTTCCTGATAAACTTGCCATGGGGGAACTGGGGCGTTATCCTCTATATGTAAATAGTGCAGTAAGGTGCATTCGATACTGGCTAAAACTGATAAAGATGGAGGATCGTCGTTTGCCTAAACAAGCATACTTGATGCATGTAAATCTAGATAAAAAAAATAAATAAATAAATAAAAAACGGCAAAAAATGCTGGGCAACTTTTATAAAGAATATATTATTTAGCCACGGGTTTGGATATGTCTGGCTTGAACAGGGGGTGGGCTGTGAAATAACATTAGTTTCACTATTTCAGCAGAGAATGAAAGACATACATGCAGGAATGGAGTGAGTCTATTATGAACAAAGATATATATAAAATTCACAGATTGTTTAAAACTAATTTCGAATGTGAAAAATATTTTGATTACATGGATATTAGTTGCTTTAGGAATGGTCTAATAAAGCTGAGGCTTGGTGTGTTACCAATCAATGGATCGATTTTCAAAAGAACGTTCGACAACAATGCTGATCTTATGTGCAAAATGTGTAAGGTCTCAGAAGATGAGGACCATGTGTGTTGTGTAAATGTGTTCTGTATAATGACTAAGGAAAAATATCTTAACTTTGGTGTCAATCCATATACAGTCTTGTTGATAAATGGGTCTATTTTCAATATTAGGAAGCTTGGTGTATTTCTATTTAATGCCATGAAGTTAAGGCAAACCTTTCTTGACAGTCTCACGCTAGAAAACTGACTGATTGTGATGTATATGTCTTTTAGTTACGTGCTAACTTGACCTCATTTCTAGGGGCTGGGGGCCTGAAAAAAAAAAAAAGATTGTCTCTCTCTCTCTCTCTCTCTCTCTCTCTCTCTCTCTCTCTCTCTCTCTCTCTGGTTACAACTAACAGGGTGATATTAGGGTATATGTACGCATATTTCGAATGTAAACGACAGAAATGGTCATGACTTGCACAAGACAGCGACCGATTTACTTGTAACTGACTGACGACCCAATTATACACGCTATGTTTCTATTTGTAATAAATAGGCAGCAAAAAAATAAATAAATAAAAAGGAATGAAAGACAGAAAGAAAGTTAAAAAAAAAAAACAAAAACAAAAACAAACGAAAAAAAAGGTTTCGGACAAAGTCTGGATATTAAAATGTCTGGTCTGTTTCTTCATTACTCCTAGAGAACACACACAATCAGTATGATTTTATCCGCGCAGTATGTAAAAATGAAGACAGATTAATTTCATTTTGTCCTGCTTTTGCTCATCTAAGTAATCGATTAATTCCTTTAAAATATAAACGAAATTCTTAATAGTTTCGCCGTCAAAGATTGAGCTACTTTGTAGTACTACGCACTCAAATCCTTGGCAAAGTACGTACGTAACTATCAGCTGATGTGCGATTATTAGTCTTGGTTAATGATAATCAAGATCAATCAGTGTTGTTAGATTTGTTGCTCATTTCTTTGTTTTCGATTTGTTCCTGAAGATTCTATTCCAACAGTCTATCTGCCAATCTCAGGTGACCTTTGATCAACAGACTCACAACATGGGTGTCCACACTTTCCCATATATTGTGTCGAGTGGCTAGTGAACAGGTGTAGTGAGAGAAACCCCGCTATCTGCCAGACCCAAGACAAGGCACTACCAGTGATGTGACATGCCAGAGAGCTTGGTACAAAGGTGACAGACACCTCTGTGCGTCGGCCCGCTCTGGCACAATATGGCGGCTCATGTCATGTCCTGGCGCACCACGCTGATCTCCATCAACAATGTCAGGACACAAGTAGGTCCTACGGTAGTATCGTTTCATGTTCCTTGTTCTGTCTCTTCATGTGTGTGTGTGTGTGTGTGTGTGTGTGTAAGCTCAGCTGTACTGAGTTTGGTCTTACAACCCGAAATACTAGACGATGTGTTGTCACCGCTTCTGACGCTGTGTGGAGGGCTACTCAGTGTTTATCATCTGAATCGATCGTGAACGGTTCTTTGGCTTCGTTATATGACATGACAGACACTGTTCAAGTGTGTGTGTGTGTGTTCTCACTACTGACGCTGTGTGCCGGGCTACTCAGTGTTTATCATTTCCTACATTGATTGTGAACTGTTCTTTCTTTTGGCTTCATATACTGTTCAAGTGTGACATGACAGATATACTGTTTATCATCAGTGTGTTCTCTCTACTGGCGCTATGTGCAGAGATACTGTTTATCATCAGATGACTTGATTGTGAACGGTTCTTTGGATCGCTATCTACAGTAACACTCATCAATTGGAGCCAGTTATCACTACTGGGGCTGTGTGCGGGGAGACTGGGTGGTTTTCAGCAGACCAGTCCGTTGTGAGCGGCTAAGTTCCTGCTATGGTGAAATTAGCAGTGCGCTCTCTCTCTCTCTCTCTCTCTCTCTCTCTCTCTCTCTCTCTCTCTCTCTCTCTCTCTCATGGATAATTTTACTCTAATTTAATCTATCTTCTTGCAGTCAACAACCAGATTAACCGTGTCACGCGCTTGTGCGTGTTCTGTGCAGAAGGGTTTAGCTACTGAACTCAAAGTTAGTGTGTGCGTGCGTGCGTACGTGCGTGTGCGCGAGCGTGTGTGTGAGTGTGTGTGTGTGTGTGTGTGTGTGTGTGTGTGTGTGTGTGTGTGTGCGTGTGTGTGAGTGTGTGCGTGTGTGCGTGTGTGCGTGTGTGTGTGTGTGTGTACGCTCGCGTGCGCGCGCGCGCGCGCGCGCGCGCGCGTGTGTGTGTGTGTGTGTGTGTGTGTGTGTGTGTGTGTATGTGTGTGTGTGCGTGTGCGTGTGTGTGCGCGTGATTGTGCTTGCGCGCGCGCGTACTCGCACGTGTGTGTGTGTGTGTGTGTGTGTGTGTGTGTGTGTGTGTGTGTGTGTGTGTGTGTGTGTGCGTGTGCGTGTGCGCTTGCTTGCTTGCTTGCGTGTGTGTGTGTGTGTGTGTGTGTGTGTGTGTGTGTGTGTGTGTGTGTGTGCACGCGTGCATAATCGCACGTGTGTGTGTGTGTGTGTGTGTGTGTGTGTGTGTGTGTGTGTGTGTGTGTGTGTGTGCGTGTGTGTAGTGTTTAATATTTCAAGCTAGTGCTATAGTGTGTAATAACGTGTGAGCGAAGACAAGTGTTAAGTATTGCTGTGTGATGGTGTGAAAAACAGTGTTAGATAATCTATTGGGCGTGTGCTGGGGTGGAAGTGTGTCCGTTATCAGCATACTGGCAAAAAGTGTGTCTGTTACCAGCATACTGGGAAAAGGTGTATCCGCTACCAGCATACTGTGAAAAAGTGTGTCCGTTACCAGCATACAGGGGGAAAGTGTGCCGTTACCTGCATACTGTGAAAAAGTGTGTCTGTTACCAGCATACTGGGGAAAAGTGTGTCCGTTACCAGAATACTGGGGAAAACAGTCTGTCCGTTACAAGAATACGGGAAAAAGTCTGTCCGTTACCAGCATACTGGCAAAAAGTGTGTCTGTTACCAGAATACTGGGAAAAAGTCTGTCCGTTACCAGCATACTGGGGAAAAAGTCTGTCCGTTACCAGAATACTGGGAGAAAGTGTGTCCGTTACCAGCATACTGGAAAAAGTCCGTCCGTTACCAGCATACTGGGAAAAAGTCTGTCTGCTACCAGCATACTGGCAAAAAGTGTGTCCGTTACCAGCAGCATACTGGGGAAAAAGTGTGTCTGTTACCAGCATACTGGGAAAAAGTGTATCCGTTACTAGTATACTGAGAAAAAGTGCGTCTGTTATCAGCATACTGAAAAAAGTGTGTCCGTTACCAGCATTCTGGAAAAAAAGTGTGTCCGTTACCAGCATACTGGCAAAAAGTGTGTCCGTTACCAGCATTCTGGAAAAAAGTGTGTCCGTTACCAGCATACTGTGAAAAAAGTGTGTCCGTTACCAGCATACTGGCAAAAGTGTGTGTGTTACCAGCATACTGGGAAAAAGTGTGTCCGTTACCAGCATTCTGGAGAAAAGTGTGTCCGATACCAGCATACTGGCAAAAAGTGTGTCTGTTACCAGAATACTGGGGAAAAAAGTGTGTCCGTGACCAGCATTCTGGAAAAAAGTGTGTCCGTTACCAGCATTCTGGAAAAAAGTGTGTCCGTTACCAGCATACTGGCAAAAAGTATGTCCGTTACCAGCATGGTAAAAAGTGTGTCCGTTACCAGCATACTGGAAAAAAGTGTGTCTGTTACCAGCATACCGGGAAAAAGTGTGTCCATTACCAGCATACTAGGAAAAAGTGTGCCCGTTACCAGTATACAAGGGGGAGAAGTAGAAGTGTGTCCGTTACCAGCATACTAGGAGGGAATGTGTGTCCGTTACCAGCATACTGGGGTGATAAATGTGTCTGCTGCCAGTAGAGAGGTGTAGGGGAGAGAAGTGTGTCTTTTACCAGCATCTTTGGGGGAGAAGTGTGTCCGTTACCTGCACACTAGGAGGAGAAGTGTGCTTACTACCAGCATACTGCGGGGGAGAAATGTGTCTGTTATCAGCTGTCCAGAATGCTGGTAACAGACACACTTCTCATCCTAGTATGCTGGTAACAGACACACTGCTCCTCCCCCCCCCCCCCCCCCCCCCCCCCCCCCCCCCCCCTCCTCGTATGCTGATATCAAACACACTTCTCCCCCAGTGTGGTGGTAACAAACACACGTCTCCCCCTCTGGTATGCTGGTAAAAGACACACATTTCTCCCCACAAGAGGCTGGTAACGGACGCACCTCTTCCCCGCAGTACGCTGGTAACAAACATACTTCTCACCCGCAGTTTGAGGAAGTTGAGGAGATCTTGTTTGGGCATGGAGGTGGCTCCCAGTCCATCATCAATGTACCTTTGTATAATTCCGGTGTGTGACCTATGTTCGTGGTTAGTAGGCAGTGTTCCAAGCGTCCCATGAAGAGGCAGGCATAGGATGGTCTCATTTTGCTGCCCAAGGCATCAACATCCAACAGTAACACAAATATGCATACACACCACTTCAGCATCAGTCAGCTATATCTTCCGCCAGCACACACACATACATATACACATACATACACACCTACACCATCTACTATCCATTTCACATTGAAGTTGCAGCCACCCTCCATTTATTTTACTTTATTTTATCTTAATTCTTATTCTATTTTGTTTCATTATTTCATTTCATGTTATTTATGTTATCTTACATATTATTATTTATATATTTATTTATTTATTCATATTTCTTATTTATTCATTTATTTTTATTTAATATTTATTCAGTTATCTTCTTTTTATTTGTTTCTCTTTTTTTATTTCTTTTATTACTATCATTATTATTACTATTTTCTTATCATTTATATTTATCCTATTTTATTAGCATTATCCATACCCCCACAGACAACTACCCACAAATAGTCACTATCACCACCATCACCACCCATTAAAGTCATCTATTTATTGATTGATTGATTTTCATATTTTAATTTCTTCCCCACTAAGCACTGTCATCAATCCATCTCTATTCATTACCATCACCAATATGTCATACTATTCTACAAAACAAGCTACAAGCCCCATTGCTTCACACACACACACACACACACACACACACACACACACACATCCCCGCGCATTTTCATCTCCCATGATACCCTTCTGGGTGCCCCGTTTCCGTCCGGCGGCCATTTTGAACGCGTGGTGACCATGAGGAGCTAAGTGATTTCACATCCTTCGTTCACTGTCCTAATGTTCTTTTCGCCTGAAGAAGACTTAAGAGGTCGAAATGCATTGTGTCTTGTCCTGTGCTATGTTTGTCTGTGTCCTTGGCGGTAATTAACCCACTCTCTTTCGAAATTTTGCTTAATTATCCGCCCTCAGTCACTCTGTTTTGAAACTCGTCAGTCTCTGTTAAATTTCTGGCGATTGGTTGGAACAGCCTGCGGCATTGAGCTGCTGGTTGGGAATCGTGGGCAGAGGGCTATCTAGGTCACTGCCAACAACCTTTCGTGCACGTGCAGCTCTATCAACTGGCTTCAACTGACTGAGAGAGAGAGAGAGAGAGAGAGAGAATACGGATATTTTACGGATATTTTTTTAGGGTAAAATGGACAGGCTAATAGCTTTTTCACACAACATGCCCTCAATAACAACAAACAATGTCAACATGAACATAACACGAAACATGAAAAGGAAACAATGAACTATTTTGTAAGAGAGAGAGAGAGAGAGAGAGAGAGAGAGAGAGAGAGACCCGCGCCACCTCAGAGGCAGTGCACCCACGCCGCTCATTCCGACACCCTGTCCACAGCAACAGCCCGGTCGGCCCCGACACAGCCCCGACACCAGCAATCCACAGGGAGCAGACAATGTCAAGTCGTCAAGAGGCAACCCACCGGAGGAGACACTGCACTGCTGCCGAGTCACTTCGGTGGTGTTCAGTGGCGCTGTTCTGATCTAACACGCAGGACACCACCTACTAAGCCCCCTACTGACGACAATAATTGCTTCGTCACAGGCCCTGCGTGAGTGAGCTCTCCCTCCGGAGGGCACCACCACGTCCGTCCACGACAGCCCCCATGGACTCGCCGATACTGTTGACCCCGACGGAACCAAACCAAGGCCACAGACGTGGAGAGGACATCGAAATTGAGGTCACCATGAGAGCAGGGCATGAAGGGCCACAGATCTGAGACATTTTTTTGCTAATGCTGATCAATTGAGAATAAGGATGATTAAGATGATGCTACGGATTTCCATTTCGGTCTGAGACTACATGACAGGGCTGTATTCTACGCTTCCTTTCATAATTTATCCCGGCGTCAACCAGGCCCGAGAGATACAGACACCTGCAGTGTAGGTCAGGAAATTTGAGCAACACTCTCAGAAACGCATCCATTAAGTGGATGAAACTCGACTGTGTGGTCCCAGTCTTCCCAACTGAGTCCGCAGCAAACTCAACTCTGGGTAGGAGCCGGTCAGGGCTGAAAAACCCACTGACTCAGATGGGATTCGAACCCACGACCTCCCAGCCGGGAGTCCGCGACGCTAACCACTTCGCCACGGCGGCTGGTCAGAACTCTGAATTTGGTAAACTGTTATTCGATCAAGGACTGAGATTTTAGACAGAGGGCTATTCATCTACCCTGTCCTTGGGTTAGGGTTAGAGACAGACAGACAGGCAGAGGACGTCAGCAGGGAGCAGACGGGAGGTAAGGATGGGGATGGGGGTGGTTTTGGGGGGGACTCCTTCAGACAGCATGGTCCTAAACAGAGGACGTCAGCAGGAATAGACGGGAGTGAGGATGGGGATGGGGGTGGTGGTGGGGGGACTCCTTCAGACAGCATGGTCCTAAACAGAGGACGTCAGCAGGGAACAGACGGGAGGTGAGATGGGGATGGGGGTGGCGGTGGGGGGACTCCTTCAGAAAGCATGGTCCCTAACAGAGGACGTCAGCAGGGAACAGACGGGGACAGCACCTGACCTGAACAGCATGTACAACCCTTACCCAGAATGACTGCCGCAGTTACCACTTATACCCTTCCCCCTCTTCCAACCCTACCCCCTCCTCCTCTCTCTCCTCTCTCTCTCTCTCTCTCTCTCTCTCTCTCTCTCTCTCTCTCTCTCTCTCTCTCTCCATTGTTCTAGTTAATTTTACGACTGTTAAGAAAAGGTTTCTTTGCAGAGGGGTGGACGTAAAAAAGCCGCCTGTTGCTCATTCCGTATTTTCTTTTCATTGCAAATCTTCCCCCTCCCTCCTTCTCTCTCTTTCCTTTCTCCCTCCCCCCCCCCTCTCTCTCTCTCTCTCTCTCTCTCTCTCTCTCCATACCACTTGGCCACAGCTTCAGGTTCTAAAGCTAGTTTTGTTGAGGAGGATGGGAAAGGTGGGATGGGGAGGGGAGAGAGAGACCACGTTGCATAGCTTCAGGTTTATTACGGACAAACTGTCTTGACCAGGAAAGAGCAGGGTGGGGAGAAAGAGCTGAGCCCCGCCCGCCCCCCTCCCACACACACACAAGCCTCGTGTTATGAAAGACAAGCTGTTTTTATACTGGCAGTTCGAGAGGGATGGGGGGAGATGATGATTGGGTGAGAAGTGTCGGGAGGGGGGGGGGGGGGGGGGGGGGGGTGACACAAGGAAACCCACACTGGCCAATAACCGCAGGCGCAGGCAGCCCAACGCCATGTTTGCGGCGAGGTGAAGAAGAAGATGTAGACGGACGTTTGTGATGTTCGCTGGCTGAGACAGCTGCTGCTGTAATTGATTAGCTCCCTGCTGGCACGGCGCGCTCACGGCTGATCACTCCGCCAGCCTGTCATCGATTGCCTCCCCTGTCTACTTAGTAGCTCCTCCGAGAAGGAGGCAGCCCCCAACCCCTCCTCTGTGTGTGTGTGTGTGTGTGTGTGTGTGTGTGTGTGTGTGTGTGTACGCGCGTGTCTGTGTGTACGTGTGTGTGTGTGTGCGTGCGCGTGTGTGACAGAAAGAAAGAAAGCGAAAGAATCTCAGCCGGCGAACAAATGAATATCGACGACTATCAATGCACGTGCAGAAGCACTTCATTTAAAACACGTATCTTCTGGTTGTCGTGATGTAGTCTGCTGACGTTTTTTCTTCTACCCCCCCCCCCCCCCCCCCCCCCCCCCCCCCCCCCCCCCCCCACCCCCTTCCCGTCCTACGACCACACGCAAGCATATTTTGTCGATAAATGATTCTATCAGGTCTTATACAGTTAGGTTCAGTTAGAAAAAAAAACTTAGGATTATGGTTAAGGTCAGATTAGGGTCATGTTAGGGTTAGAGTTATGCATCCTGGACACACACTCTCAAGCTTTCTAATCCTGTATTTCTCAGACATGATCACCCTGCTGACTCTTTTCCCCAATACCAGGAAGACCCCACCTAAGAAGGCTGGTCAAATGCAGCACGTCAACTCCACAATGAGCATGGACACAGCACGTGGATTCTACAATGTGGACACAGCACGTAGATTCCACAATGTAGACGTGGACTCCACAATGAGCATGGACACAGCACGTGGACTCCACAATGTGAACACAGCACGTGAATTCCACAATGTGGACACAGCACGTGGACTCCACAGTGTGGACACAGCACGTGAATTCCACAATGTGGACACAGCACGTGGACTCCACAGTGTGGACACAGCACGTGAATTCCACAGTGTGGACACAGCACGTGGACCGCACAATGTGAACACAGCACGTGAATTCCGCAATGTGGACACAGCACGTGGACTGCACAATGTGAACACAGCACGTGAATTCCACAGTGTGGACACAGCACGCGGACTCCACAATGAGCATGGACACAACACATAGATTCCACAGTGTAAACACAGCACGTGGATTTCACAATGTGGATACAGCACGTGGACTCCACAATGTGGACACAGCACGTGAATTCCACAGTGTGGACACAGCACGTGGCTTCTACAATGAGCATGGACACAGCATGTGAATTCCACAGTGTGGACACAGCACGTGGCTTCTACAATGAGCATGGGCACAACACGTGGATTCCACAATGTGAATACAGCACGTGAACTCCACAATGTGGACACAGCACGTGGACTCCACAATAAGGACACATAACACAGACATACTAACCATAACACAATGACATACATACCATAACACAGACATACACATCATCTACCACGGACTGTCCACGATAGAGAACACAGTGACATACACACCATCTAATACGGACTGTTCACGATAGAGATTACAGTGTGTTACGATACTGTAATGCGAAACTACATCTGTAAATGTAACGTTCGGCTTTTTATCACGCATGCGCGTTGAGACTTCGTGTGCCAACTGATAGCTGCATGCCGCATGCAAACAAACACTTGTCAGATCTATGTCAATACAACTGCTTCCAACACTTAATCTGTGTGTCCGCTTTTATGGTGGCAGCGCTGGTTGGATCTCAGCAGTGAGAACTCAAACGACGATGTTTAGCCAGTGACAAAGTTTCCAGTGAACTTTTGCTAGCTAGCTACCGGAGATAGTTGATTTTTTTTCCCTCTTGTGGAATCGATTCGATACGGTTTTCCTCTTGTGGACTTATAAGCTATTTGATTATTTTGAACTTGATTTAGAAACATGTCTTTCAAGCCACCAGAGTGTTTTGACTTTTCTCACCCTGAAGGTTGGTCAACATGGCGACAACGATTTTTACGATAGAGAACTGCATCAAAACTTTCGTCAGAGAACTTCGATGTTCAAGTCAGTGCTCTCATATATTTTATGGGTAAAGAAGCTGAAAAGATTTATAATACGTTCAATATTGTCAAACAACCACCACAAAATGATGGTGATCCAGCTCAAACCACATTTGATAATGTCATTGCCATGTACAACAATCATTTTACTCCTAGTGTAAATGTCATACATGAAAGAGCTCAGTTTCACCTTAGATCACAAACATCTGGTGAAAATGTTGAAACCTTTGTTCGTGCTTTGTATGATTTGGCTGAACATGCTGACTTTCATGATAAAGACAGCGCTATCAGAGACAGACGTATTGTGTTGTTTGCGTGATCACTAACTGTCAGAAAAATTGCAGTTCCAGCCACAACTTTCTCTCGCTCAAGCAATTACTCAGGCACGCCAACATGAACAAGTCAAGAACCAGTTGTCAGAGCAACGATCTACTGTCGACTTGTTGCCCGTGGTGGGCATGGCAGTCACCGTAGTCGTGGCGGTGCAGGTTTCCTGAGCAACAGAGGAATTCAGTCTTACCACTCTCAGTCCAGCGGGAGAGGTGGTAACCTCAACAGTCGTGGTGGTCATCGTGGTGGTCAACACAGGGGTAGAGGTGCTGGCGGCAACAAAACAAGCGGCAATGTGGAAACTGTGGTCAACTTCATAGCAAGAATAACTGTCCTGCTCAAGGAAAGAAATGTCGTAGCTGTGGAAAGTACAATCATTTTGCTTTGTGCTGTCGACAGAGTGGTGTGTATGTTGTAAATGAGGAAGAAGAAGAATACTTCTTTGGTTCCATCACAACTACACCTTGTGAACTTCCATGGCGAGTGACTCTAAATTTTGATGGTGATCTTGTAGATTTCAAGATTGACACAGGTGCCGATGTATCAGTCCTCTCCAAAAAGACGTATGATAGTCTCCGCACCCGTCCTCAGCTGTCGCAAACGAAAGTTAAACTGCGAAGTCCAGGTGGTCTACTAAAGTGTATAGGCGAATTCCAAACAGTCGCCTACTACAAACACAGTCCTTGTGTTCTGCGATTGTTTGTTATTGATGCCAATACAGACAATCTCCTCAGTCGCTCGGTTGCCTCCCACATTGGTGTTGTAAAAAAGAACATCGATGAAGTCGACCAGAACTGCGCTCAGACTCCGTTTGACTCCCCACTGAAAGAGATACAAATTCCAATCCAATGTAAACCAGTCACTATTAGTCTTCGTGACAATGCTGAGCCTACAGTCTTGCTACAGCAAGAAAAGTTCCAGTTCCCCGTCTTGACAAGGTCAAAGTTGAACTTCACTGGATGGAGGAAGCAGGCATCACAGAGTCCATTGAGGAAGCAACTGATTGGTGTAGCCCGATGGTACCAGTTATGAAGAAAAACGGAACAGTCAGGATATGCACGGACTATAAACGACTCAACGCAACAGTTCGCCGTGAGCGTTATGTCCTGCCTACCCTTGATGATATCCTCCACAAGCTACAGGGTTCTACCATTTTCAGCAGCAAACTTGATGCAAGATCTGGATATTGGCAGATACCTCTTGACCCATCAACAACAAAACTCACAACATTCATAACTCCATGTGGCAGATACTTTACAAGCGTTTGCCATTTGGAATCTCCAATGCTCCTGAGATCTTCCCAGCGAACGATGGAATCCATCCTGGGTGAGGACCAGAATGTCATCAGCTATTTCGACGATATTGTCCTCTACAGTAAGAATGATGATTTGCATGAGCAAGACCTTGATCGAGTTTTGCAGAAACCTGAAAGCAGTGAATTCAAAGCTGAATCAAGAAAAGTGTGAATACCGGAAGAAAGAGATCAACTTTCTTGGTCACACCATTAACAAGCATGGAATCGCCGCCGACCCAGCAAAGATTGCAGCGATTGTCAACATGCCTGATCCTACAAACCTCCAGGAACTTCGCCGAATGCTGGGTGTGGTGAACTATATTGGAAGATATGTCCCATATCTGCCAAGAATCCTTCATCCTGTGTTTCAATTGCTTGAGAAAAAGCAAGAATGGTGCTGGGGACCAGCCCAGCAAGAGACCATGAAAAGTGTGAAGAAAACTCCTGACTTCAGCGCGCCAATACTTGCATTCTATGACTTGTCAAAACCAACAGTCGTGAGTGCCGACGCCAGTTCGTATGGAATCGGTGGCGTTCTTCTGCAACAACACGGCAAGATCCTGAAACCTGTGGCTTTCTGTTCTCGAACTCTGACCCCTGCGGAAATAAAGTATGCTCAGATAGAGAAAGAGTGCCTGGCCAGTGTTTGGACTTGCGAAAAGTTTGAACAGTATCTTTCAGGATTGCCGACCTTCACATTGCAGACGGACCACAAACCCCTTGCTCCCTTGATGAATGTCCGAGATCTGCAAGACACCCCTCTTCATTGCCAGCGGATGCTTTTTTTTTTTTTTTTTTTTTTTAAAAACATTTTTTTTATTTTTTATTGTTATTCCTCATACAAAGAGAAAAGGGGGGAAAAAAAAAGACAGACACCCCCATACACATATAAAGAAGCCAAACAAACAAGCCAACAAAAAAGAGAGAAATAAACAGCAACACTCATAACTAAAATATTGGGTATAAAGCAAGAAACTGACAGACAGACAAAAAAAACAAACAAACCACATACACATGAAAAAAGGAGAGAGAGAGAGAGAGAGAGAGAGAGAGAGAGAGAGAGAGAGAGAGATTTCAGCATAGCATTGTCTATGTATAAAAAACCATGGTTACTTATTTTATAATGCTATAAGAAATATACATGAACCTGTATGCATCATATTATTCTAATACTACAACCCAAAACAGATGTATACATGCGTTTGATGAAAAAAAAAAAAAGAAAAAAAAAACACACACACACACACACACACACACACACACACACACACATATATATATATATATATATATAATGCTGAACAATTAAGTAGTGGGGGGAAAACAAGTGCAGGTTAACAATTTTCCATCATTATAGTAATGACTTGGCAAAAATTTGAAATAGAGAGGAAAAAAAAAAAAAGAAAATTGAAGGTGAAGTAAATGGGAAAATGTATATCATAAATATGAAAAACCCTTCACTAGCTGCATGAGGAAACTATCGCAATCCCTGTCGAAGGCAGATCTATATTTATCGCCTGCTCCGAGGTCTTTCGTCCGCTGGATCGGACTCATCAGGGAGACACGGCTGATTGTGTCTGTGCTCTTGGCGTCAGATAGAGACACACACAACTATACAGACACATATATACACACATACATACACACACATATATACACGTATATATTGCAAGATAAATCAGCATATACACACAAATAATAGAGGAAAAACAGACGGACAGATAGACAGGGTGACAGATGGGGGTTGGGTCACAGCAAGTGAAGATAGTACATGTTATTATCATAAGGTACACTATCTCTTGAGTGCCAATAACATAAATATTTCAGCAGCAGACAAGGGCCACACGGGATATCCTCAGCAAAGGATCAAAACAAAAACAAAAACAAAAAAGAAGGAAAAAGATGACATGATTAGTCTAGTAATTGTTTTCATATTATACACCATACGCATTTATATATTAATACAGAAAAGACATGTTCCTTAGACGGCAGCTAAAGCAGCTAGGTATTAGAAACCAAAGCTTCATAAACAA
Source organism: Conus betulinus (assembly GCA_016801955.1). Classification (NCBI taxonomy): domain Eukaryota; kingdom Metazoa; phylum Mollusca; class Gastropoda; order Neogastropoda; family Conidae; genus Conus; species Conus betulinus. Next base: position 694,926 of record JADBJO010000554.1, on the reverse strand, counting down.
GCCGTCTGGCATGAAATCCACGTGGTTCATGGTTAAGTATGAGTTATGTTTTTCAATTCTATATCTATAGGTCAAAATTATCAAGAAAACTGCTACATGTGGAAAACTGCCTTCTAACTTTACATATATATAGGTAATGTTTTGCTAGAAGAATAATGAAGTAAAAAATGTAATCAATTGCGATTATGTCAAAACCTAAAAGTATGAGAGACTGTTAGGCGTATATTCTGTGCATGAGTGCATTTCTCTTTTACTAAATCAATTAACCTACACCAAAAACACTTGAAATGAGTACATTTCCAAAACATATGGTTAATACAATCTTTAAATAATCCGCAAAAAACTGCATTTATCATTATCAGTAGCACTGATTTCTTTCAAAATAACATTTGTACCTAAACACCTGTGAATTATTCTTAGCTGAAACCACTTAAGTTTTACATCTGTAATCTTATGTGCATAAAAAAGCATGAATTCCAGTTATGAGCTTGTGAAAGTTTGATGTCCCATTTGTCACAGCACGGAGCTCTCAACTGATTATCAATCAGTATATCGTAATAAGTCTTTGAACCTTTATAAGTGGCAAACAATATCTTATAACAGAATGGAGAAGTAAACATTTGTGTTGTTTCGATGGTAATGTCAAATCCTTTTATGAATTCAATTATTGCTAGCTTATATAAATCAATTTTGACATCATATTTTTCCTTAAATTGTCCGTGGGAAAGAAACTGACCATTAACATCAAAAGAAAATGTACGAGATAATAGACACTTTTGTTTTGAAGTATTTCAGAGACAATGTGTCTTTTCCCAACTTGAATGCGTTTGTTGAAGTAAACTGGTTCAGCAAGTAGTTCAGCAGATTTTTTGGTGGACATTTGTATTAAAAAAAAAGTTTGTAGGCTTCAAGGACATCTGCCCAGAACGGATTATATTTTGTAAATTTTGAGACAATCTCTGGACCATGTTTACTCATCTGAGGCCAATGAGGAAAATTACTGAGAAGAATGTTTCCATTTGTGGTTTGATCTTTCAGTCCTATGGATCCAGGATAGTTTTAAAGATGTGATGTAGGGTTTTTACATCAGGAAGGCCAATACCTCCATTTTGTATGCTTTTATGCACTGTTTTTTCGACTGATTTTCTGTGTTTTTTTTTTTATTCCACACAAACTTGTAACATATTTTCTGGCATGTTTGAAAGAAAACATCTGGTGGGTTTGGTAGAAACAGCCACAGATGCGTCAGCTTTGAAAGGATGATGGATTTCAAAATTGCTATTCTACCTAGGGGCGTAATCTGGCGTTTTACCCGTATTTTGAACAAATGATTTACATCTGCTAGTCTTTCTGTGTAGTTTATTTCTACGCAATCTTTCAAGTCATTTGTTAACCATATGCCAAGTACTCTAAATTTTTGTGGATTCCATACAATTTCTAAGTGGTCCATGTAGTAGTTTTGACTATTTTTTTACACTTCCAAGCCAAACTGCGCTCGTTTTACTTAAATCTTAAGAGAACTTCAATACAAGTTTCAAAGGATTTCTTATCCCCTGCTAGTAAGAACTCGGTATCATCAGCATATTCAGATATCTTAAATTAAGTTTCATTCATTCTGATTCCCTGAATATCTTGATCTTCACTTGCCATAATGGCTAATATTTCACGAACAGATATGGTGAAATTGGGTCTCCTTGTCGACATTCTTTTTTAATATCGAACCAGTGTGAAACCTGTCCGTTCACAATAACACAAGACTTGATATTTTTTTGTAGAATGTGCTTATCCATCTACAAAAATCTCTTTGGAAACCAAATGCCTTTAGGACTTTAGACATAAATTCCCAGTTAATCGAATCAAAAGCTTTTTCAAAGTCTATGTTTAACAACAAACCAGGCAGATCGTTTTCATCTAAATAGGATATAATGTCAAATATCAATCTTATATTGTCGCCGATGTATTTATTTCTAATAAAACCGGTCTGATCTTCATTTATGATTTTAGGCAACACAGATTTTATTCTGTTGGCAATGCAAGAGGATCCTATCTTATAAACGACATTTAACGGAGAAATAGGTCTCCAGTTTTTTATGTACTGTCTGGTTTTATCACCTTTGGAATACATGTAATGATTCCCTCTCTTTGTACACATGACAGTTTCTCTTTCTTGAAACTTGCATTTAATAATGCTCTAACGACAAATACACCAATCTGTTTCCAAAAGACTTTAAGAAGACTTAAAGAATTCAGTAGTAAAGCCGTCGGAACCCGGGGGCTTTTATTATTTTAAGACATATGTCGCTTCCTCCAATATAATAAGACCTTCTAACTCCGCTGCTTCTGTTTCATTTAAATGGGGGATGTCTTTCATCAAATCTTTTATATCACAATTTTCTACAGTATTTTTCTGTGTATAATGTTTTATAGAAACTATATACTTCTTTCAGTATGTCTTTTTGATTTGTTAAAACATTATCTTGTTTATCAGTTAGTCTAGCCATGTTTTTACTGATGTAATGCCGTTTTTCAAGATTACAAAAATAACTACTAACTTTCTCCCCATCTGCTATCCATCTAGCGCGTGATCTTAACAAAACTCCTTCTATTCGTTTTCCTCTGATATCCGACAGTCGTTCTTTTTTTTCGTTAAATGATTTTAATATCATCTTCAGTTTTCATTTCCTTTTTTTTTTCTAACTTAATAAGGTCTTGTTCTTATTGCTTTTCCTCTTCATTACTCTTTCTCTTATTCGCAGTAGCTTAAGCAATCGTTTCCGACCTTATTTTCATTAACAGGAAATCAGAAATAGATCATCAGAAATTGAAAACTGTAATTTTTCGTCTGTTTCATTAACATTTTCTGTATTTGTAGAGTATTCTTCTTTAACCTTTTCAATCACGGTATTAATTTCATCTAAATATGACTTATCTTTCAACAAAGACGAGTTAAGTTTCCAAAAAGTACTGCGGATGCTTATTGAATTGATGCAATTCAACACAGTGGCTGAATATTGTCCAGGAACAAAGATGATCGTTGCAGACATGCTCTCACAAAGTCCACAAACTGAAAAGACAACATCTGATAAGAACATCGATCAGCTGATGGAAGATGTTGACGCTCACATCAGTGCAGTGCAGATGTCTTGGGCAGAATCAGATAGAACACTACAACAGCTTGCAGAAGAAAGCAACAAAGACCCTATCATCAAAGCAGCTGTTCAGTACACGACGGAGAGATGGCCCAAATACATCAAGGACATTGACCCACATCTGAAAGCACTATTTGACGTGCGTGCTGAACTGAGTGTGCACCAAGGCCTACTTGTTTGGGACCAGAGAATTGCAATACCCCAGTCCATGAGGCAAGATATCCTGAACAAGATCATGCTGGACATCTTGGCATCACAAAATGCCGTGAACGAGCGAAAGAATCAGTTTGGTGGCCTGGCATTAGCAGCAACATCAAGAAGCTTGTTTCAACATGCCAACACTGTGAAGAAAAGCAGCCTTCACAATGAAAGGAACCACTTAAAACAATTCCTCTACCAGAGCGAGCATTCCAGAAAGTTGCAGCAGATATCTGTGAATACAGTGGCAAACAGTACCTGGTACTCACTGACTATTATTCAAAATACCTTGAAATTGCTCACCTTCCACACATCGCAACTGCAACAGTCGTCGGACGAATGAAGAACATATTCGCTCATCATGGAATTCCAGAAACTGTCGTCACTGACAATGGTCGTCAGTTCATCTCTGCAGAATTCCAGCGTTTCGCCCACAGTTGGGGATTTCAGCATGTCACCAGTTCTCCTTACTGCCCACAAGAAAATGGCATGGCTGAGAGAGCTGTGCGAGAAGCAAGGAAGATCTTGTCACAGGAAGATCCATTTCTTGCTTTGCTCTCCCACAGATCTCTACACCCACGACGTCTACAGGATTCAGTCCAGCTGAGCTAGCTATGGGACGTCGTCTCCGCACTACCCTTCCTTCCCTCCACAAAATATTGATCCCAAAACTGTCAAGAGAAATCTCGTCTCGCAACAGGATGAGAAGAAAAAGACCAGGAGCAAAGCCTTCTTGATCAGCGAAATGGTGCAAACCACCTACCTCCATTAAATCCTGGAACAGTCGTTCTCCAGAAACTTGATCACCAATGCAAGTGGTCTGAGCCAGCTACAGTTATAAAACGTTGTGTGCTGCGCTCATACCTTATCCGGACCTCAACCAGTGTCATCCGTCGCAATCGCAGACATCTGAGGCCGTCTGCAACATTCAAGAACCTCCCTAACACTGTCCCCTTGGTCCTTCCTGCTGATCCTGCTCCTCACAATAAACTTCATTTTGATCCCAATGTTCCCAGTGTCCCAGAACCTGCCATGAATGTGTCCCGAAGGTTCTATCACCTATTCCAGTCCTGAACATTCCGCCGTCTGTTCTGGCATCATCGGGGTCAAAATCAACACCTTTCACCACTGTTCCGATACAGTCTCCAACTCCGGGTGCAGCAGCTCCAATGACGTCGGATACCGCATCTCAGCAGCGAGCATTATCCACAGCAGAGAAGTATCCTACTTTGATGCCACTAAAGAAAGAAATTCAGCCGAAGCGGACGGGCCATCAAGATTCCAGGCCGATACCAAAGCTAACTTTTTCCTGTTTTCAAGAAGTTCAATGTTGGTGTTCTGTTCTTTCTTTGATTGTCAGTCTAATGGACAATATAATGTGGTTTTTAAAGTCTGATAAGAATAATTTCAAATGACATTATTTTGTTGAATATCCACGGTTGTAAAATACCTTCCTCCTCGGTTATTTCAAAGGACACTGAAATCATAAGTTTTGCACTTTTCGGTGGTGCTGCATTTTGTCCATCTAAAAGGAGAGAGATATTACGATACTGCAATGCGAAACTACATCTGTAAAATGTAACGTTCTGCATTTTATCACGCATGCGCGTTGAGACTTGTGGGACAACCGACAGTTGCATGCCGCATGCAAACAAACCCTTGTCAGATCTATGTCAATACAACTGCTTCCAACACTTAATCTGTATACAGTGACATAACACACCATCTACTCGGACTGTTTACGATAGAGAACACCTACACGTACATGCGATCTACGACGTCAGAACGCAGATGACATCACCATCACCCGTGACGTAGACTGACTGAAAGGATCATTCATGGCGATAGAGCATGTGCAGAGCCAATGCCTCCTTCAGTGTGACAGGAAATGGCTCTGTTTGACGTCCAAGACAATCTCTCCTGTCAGAGTGGTATGTATGTCATTGTGTTATGGTATCTATGTCACTGTGTTATGGTATCTATGTCATTGTGTTATGGTATCTATATCTTGTGTTCTCTGTCGTAGGCAGTCACAATCGGAGTGGGAGAGTTGAGAGGGAGAGGCCAGCACTGTGTTGTTTTTGGTTCAGAGGGAGAGACAGACAGACACGAATAGACAGACAGACAGATAGACAGAGACACAGAGACAGACTAACACACAGATAGACAGAGACAGAAAGTCAGATAAGCTGAAACAGATACAGAGACACAGAGAGAAACACAGCCAAAGACACAAAGAGAAAGAGAAGCACAGTGAAAGAGACAGACAGATACAGTGAGACAGACAGACTGACAGACAGACAGACATACCTGTGTATGGCTGTCAGCAGAGGCAACGTTTCCCATCCGCCCCCGGAGAATCTCGGGGCAGCAACAAGGCTCGGTCATCAACGGTCATGGGGCACTGACCAGCCGCTGGACACTGGCTGTCACACATGGCTTGACACTTATCACTTCACTGTCCACCGCTCCACGCTGACCACAGTCAGCACAGCCACACACCAGACGGCAGGGAGGGCTTAACGAAGGGGGCTATGGTCAGAGCTGCCGGCTAATTGGATCAGTGGTCGTGCAGTCTGGGACACAGAACACCGTGTCCATCAGGCTTCCTTGGCTCTTGCAGCTGATGAGCTTTTTCTGGCACAGCGCCGATGGAGGCAGGACATGGCTGCAGCGCCAGCACTGAGGGCTTCGTTTCTCCAATGGCAGGGCGTTGGGCCGCAGCCTGTGAAGAATGTTTGCCGACTGATTTATCCGTATAGATATTGGATGGGAAGTCCTGATTGATCCGTACAGATATTGGATGGGAATTCCTGATTGATCCGTATAGATTTTGGATGGGAATTCCTGATTGATCCGTATAGATATTGGATGGGAAGTCCAGATTGATCCATACAGATATTGGATGGGAAGTGCTGATTGATCCGTATAGATATCGGATGGAATTCCTGATTGATCCGTACAGATATTGGATGGGAATTCCTGATTGATCCGTGCAGATGTTGGATGGGAATTCAATAGTTTGATATTTTGACTTTCTATCAGTTCAACTCCTCTCCCCTGCTGTATGGAATACAGCGGCAGCCTATGGGTCAATCAAGCTGTTTAGGCTGCACTCGCCTTGAAAGAAATTGACGCGCGCCAGTTTATAGACTGCTTCAAGCAGGCTGAGACCGGGTAACCGCATTCATTTCGTCAATGACAGTCAGTGAGGCGTAACTTCCAAAGCCCTTCGTTCAAAGATAAGCGATCAGTGAAGTGTGAAATCAAGAGGTTCCAGCTGAAAGCGGTTGACTGAAGCAGAACGGCCCAGAAGGTGGCTCATAAGGGAGGTGAGGGTAGCAGGGTGCAGTCAGCCTCGAGTCCAATCAGAAGGCCAGCTGAAGGACCGATCTGTCCACACAGCACGTGCCTCTCCTGGACCATCAGTCAGCTGTCAGGAAGAGCCACAAGACTGGACAATGGCGCGGTCACTGCGTGGTCATCGGCTCAGCTTCATCACATGCCGGGGCGAGGAGGGGTGCCGTGTGCTGCTGCTGTCACTTTAGACACACTGTCATCTGGAATCCAATGGACATCTCAGCTTAACTTCACACACACACACATAATAGCGCATGCATGCAAGGAGGATTCTCGACCGCACATAC
>JADBJO010000554.1:672932-685432 GCA_016801955.1 Conus betulinus | reverse complement strand
GAAAACAAAAAACACGGAAGAAAAAACGTAAATGAAAGAGAACTTGGAAAAAGAACAAAAGTATAAAAGAAAATGTCCGGAAAAGACAATAGAGGGTAAGAAAAGAAACAGGCTAAGAAAGGTTTGGAAGAAAATAGAAAAGAGAAAAAAAATATCTGAAAGGAAACGGTGAAAGGGGTGAAAAATTATAAAAGACAAAAGGAAAAGTGAAGGTATGAAAGACAAAAGGGGATAAGAAGAAAGAGAATGAAAGACAGAGGAAGAGAAGAAAAGGTTCTGCGGTATGAAACACAACAACAGAGAAAGAGAAGAAAGTCAATTAAAAACAATATGGAAAGGGAAGAAGAAAGGGTCATACGGTATGAAAGACAACAGAGAAAGAGAAGAAAGTCAATTAAAAACAATATGGAGAGAGGGAAGAAAGAAAGGGTCATACGGTATGAAAGACTACGGAGAAGAGAAGAAGAAAGTCAATTAAAAACAATATGGAAAGGGAAAAGGGTCATACGGTATGATGAAAGACAACAGAGAAAGAGAAGAAAGTCAATAAAAACAATATGGAGAGGGAAGAAAGGGGTCATACGGTATGAAAGACTACGGAGAAAGAGAAGAAAGTCAATTAAAAACAATATGGAGAGGGAGAGGAAAGAAAGGGTCATACGGTATGAAAGACTACGGAGAAAGAGAAGAAAGTCAATTAAAAAAACAACATGGAGAGGGAAGAAAGGGTCATACGGTATGAATGACTACGGAGAAAGAAAGAGAAGAAGTCAATTAAAAAACAACATGGAAAGGGAAGAAAGAGTCATACGGTATGAAAGACTACGGAGAAAGAGAAGAAGAAAGTCAATTAAAAACAAACATGGAAAGGGAAGAAAGGGTCATACGGTATGAAAGACTAGGAGAGAAAGAGAAGAAAGTCAATTAAAAACAATATGGAAAGGGAAGAAAGGGTCATACGGTATGAAAGACTACGGAGAAAGAGAAGAAAGTGAATTACAGACAACATGGAAAGGGAAGAAAGGGAATCAACGACAGCAGGGAAAGAGAACAAGCAGAATGAAAGACAGCGAGGAAAAGAAGAAAGAGAGTGTACAAATCTGGAAAAGAAAGGAACGGGAAGACAAGAGGGAAACAGAAGAGAGAGAGAATGAAAGACAAGAGGGAAAGAGAAAACAGGGTGTCAATGACAAGAGGGAAAGAGACGACAGGGTGTGAAAGACAAGAGGGAAAGAAAAAACACGGTGTAAAAGACAAGAGGGAAAGAGAAGATAGGGTGTGAAAGATGACGGGGAAAGAGAAGACAGGGTATGAAAGACATGATGAGGGAAAGAGAAGACAGGGTATGAAAGACAAGAGGGAAAGAGAAGACAGGGGTGTGAAAGACAAGAGAGAAAGAGAAGACAGGGTGTGAAAGACAAGAGGGAAAATAATGGGAATAAAAACAAACAGGAAACAAAATAAATAGCGCGCGCGCATACACACACACGCGCGCGCGTGCACACACACACACACACACACACACACACACACACACGCGCACACGCGCGCGCGCGCGCGCGCGCGCGCGCGCGCGCGCGCGCTTTGCACATGATTAAAGAAAGGGCGTAAAAAAAAATAAGCAAGGAAGCAGAGGAAAGAGCGTTCAAACCTAACAGGGTCACAGAACACAGGGTAAGAAAAAAACAACTATCTGTGACTGACAGGGTCACAGGAAACTGGGTAGGAAAGACAACTATCTCTAACTGACGGCAACTGTCAATAACAACGCCAAAACTCGATGGCAGATTTCCAGCAGGTAAATGTGGTCCCTGACAATTACATCAGCAGACCCTCCCCTCAAAGGAAATACAGACGATGTACAAATAGATGTCGCTGTTACACATATGTAAGTCACACACACACACACACACACAATACTGGTAACTCAGAATCGAGGCAAATTCAACACCAAAGCCTGTTAAATGGGCAGCTGAACCCAGGATTACTACGTCCTGTTGAAAAAAAAAATCCGACCACTGACCAGAGCAGCACATGTCCTGTTAAAAAAAATCCGACCACTGAACAGAGCAGCACAAGGAGGCGCAGTGTCTTGCCTTGCTCCCTTTGTGGACGGCTGGCCGTGTCACTGCCTCCCCATCCCTCTCGCTTCTTCTGGAGCGGAGCTAGCGGCAAGACAAGAGAACAGGCTGCAGCACGTAGCTTTGGCCACGGCCAACTTCGCGTGTGTGTGTGTGTGTGTGTGTGTGTGTGTGTGTGTGTGTGTGTGTTGGGGGGGGGGGGGGGGGTTGCCTGGTCTCTCACACGTCCAGCACACATGCCGGTTTGGGGGCAGTCGGAGATGTTCGCTGCGTGTGCCTTTCCTCCCCTCTTGCCTGTCCGCTTGCCTGTCTGCTTGCCTCTCTGTTCGCCTGCCTGCTTGCCTCTCTGTTTGTGTCACAGCCTTCTTAAGGAGAAAGTGGTCTAGGGTTTCTTTTACCTGTGACTCTTGTTATTTTTTATTTTGGATTCCTTTCACTCTTTGTCATGCCACTTCTCAATCCCTCACACCTCTTCACCAAAGGTAGGCAGATATATTTCAACCATTTATTACAACGAATATGACATATACACATAACAAAACTACACAGAGCAGATCAAACAAGTACAAATAAACATAAAATTATCTTTTATGGATTTCCTCTTCTTCCCTCCCTTTTCCTTTTCTTCTGTCGTACGATGATGAATTGAACTGCACCGGCGATGTTGATGAACGCACAGTCAATAAATAAAATATGTAAATGTAATATTGTGATTGCTGGGGTTTGAAGAATGTTTGCCGTATGGACTCATACAATAGAAAACGTTTAACTCTTGTTGATATTATGATAACGTTGTATTGACTGATCTTCTTGACGGTTGTCAACACAAAACTGTTTATCATCAGAACGGGGCTCAAAAGTAAAAGCATAAGAGTAACGTCCCTTGGACCAAAACTTGTTCACAACACTACATCACCCTCTTCTCAGATCAAGAGTTGACTTTAGAATTTAACTCTTAAACATACCAATAGAAGAATAGAAGTGAATGGTAAATTCACTGACGTTAATAAAAGAATAAGCTAATAAACAAAATGTTAATGAACCTTTTGTTCGTTTCTTACCTTATTGATGAACATATTTCTCACGAATACAAGCACTTGCATAACACTTCAATGGAAATCTTTTGTTTAAATGTAAAACTTCGCATTAAAATGTAATGCGTATTTCAAACTGAAATATAACAGTCACTTCCCTTTTCCCTCTCTTTCTTTTTTTCTTTCTTAAGACTTAAAAAAATAATTGAACTTGAACAGAATATAAACAAGCATCAAAGACCAGTCTGCATAATGACAATTGAACAACAGTACGCACAGTGGTGCAATAAAATGTCTCAATTCTTTTCATATGTGGTGCTTTCATTACACAGCAACGTGTCCATCTTCTTCAAGTTCAATACTTGTCTCTTCAAGCCTTTGAAAAGAACACAGTCATTGAATTTCGTTGGCAGACAAATTGCACGGCTAGATCTTGGTTCGGGAATATTTGCAACGGTCACAGGAGAGTATGAGTTGTTTGGGTGCTTGTCTGAAGTAGTTTTGTCTGTGTTTGTATTTTGTTGTGCATGTTTTGCATTTGCATGGGGATGTGTATCAGCTTCAATCACTGAAGTCAGACATCAGTTCAGTAGGAGGTGATGTTCTGGGAGAAGGTTTGAAGAAACTGCTGTTTCTGGTGATATTTTGATTGTTTCTTCTAACTGTCACCATGGTACCCTTCTTCTGAATGACTGTGAGTGGAACAGGACTTGTTTCAAGTCTTTGTGTTGTGCAATGGTACCTTGACAGATTTTCTTGATGGTTCTCATGAATCTTTCAATTTCAGCATTAGCACGAGGCCATAATGGTGTGATTTTTCTGTGCTCGAATCCTGAATGAGCAGCATATGTTGCAAATTCATGGCTACTAAAATGGGGATCCATTGTCTTTTGAGTGTGTGAGAGTAACGCAATTGTTTCTCTGTCCCATGACCAAGGTGTTTTCTCTTTGTCAGATTCGGTAGATCATGTGTCAGAGTTGCATAGTTCGCAATGAAATGTGCTCCACAGAAGTTCATCATTCCAAGCAGGCTTCTAACCTTTGATGCGTTTGATGGAGTAGGCGTCAAGAGTTGTTTTGAGCTTGTCTGCTGGTGGTCGGATTACATCTGCATCGAAGAAGACATGTCTAAAAAAACTCAAGGGAGTTCTTATTGTAGGCAATTTTTTTCAGTTTTCAGAGTGAGTCCTCTCTAGCGTAGCCTTTCAAACTGTGCTTGTACGTTTTTATCATGCTCTTCCTTGTTGCACCGAAGCAAAGAATATCGTCACCAGGTTAACTACACCACCCAGATTTGACAGAACCTGTCGGATTGTTTCCGGGAAAAAAAAAACTTCACTTGCAGAGTTGACACCGGAAGAACAAACGTTTGTATCTGTAAAGACCTTTGTGTGTTGCAAAAGTTGTGATGTGCCGTGATTCTTCTGCAAGTTCCAGCTGATTGTACCCTTGATTGAGATCAAGTTTGCTAAAGACCTTTGCACCAGACAAGCATGGTCTCCAGTTCATCAAGTGTCGGCGTGTGCATGTCTTTCTCTCTTTATAGCTTTGTGTTGCAGCACGCATATCAAACATCATACTCGGACTTTTCCAGGACATTTGGGTTTGGGTACAACAACTACAGGTAACACACCAAAGTGTTGGACCAGAGGCCCTTTCAATCACTCACGTCTTCACCTTGTTTCAGCTGTTCTTCAATATCTTTTTGTACATGAAATGGTACACGCCTGTAACGCTGAGCCATGGGCTGGCTGAACTTCTTTGTCAATGTGTAGTTTCACTTGTCCATCTTTTTAAACAACCAAGTCCTGTGAATAGATCAGGATTACTGCTCTTCTTTCCTGATGTTCCGATGCTATGGACAGTGGTTAACAGTCCTAGAGCTTGAGAAGTCTTCTAGCTCAAAATCGGTCGTTCTCTACCAGGAACAATGCAGGACAAAGGCAATAGTCACTCTACCTTTGGATTCAATGGCAGCTTTGAATTGCCCAAGGACTGGAACAGGTTGCTGACAACGATATGCAGAGATTTTAATTCGAGACGGCTGCAGCGTTGGCTGTGGTGAAAAAAAAAATATCAAAGTCATGTTTTAACAGTAAGTTTACTGTGGCGCCAAAGTCAGCAAGAACACTCAGGCTATGCCCTTCAATGGAAACATTGAAATGAGGTAGTTTGTTTGAATGTGCAGCCATGCAAGTTCATCTTCATCGGTGTCTTCTGAATCGTTTGATTCGTCATCTTCACGCTGATAATGCGACGGACTCGTCTTTCGTTCCTTCGTTGGTGAGCTGGACGAAAAGAAGAACATGGTGATGATGATTTGTACAGAACAGCATACTGAAGAGTAATGATTAAATTCTTGCAAGTTCTACACTGCTTATTGAACGCTGGACAGTTGCATTGTCCTCCTTCATGAGGCCAAGAATGGCCACAGTTCCTGCCATTCTGTGTTGGGCATTGATTGCGTGACTGTGAGGATTTGTCTGAATGTTGGGCATGCTTCTTTGGCTTTGTCAAGTGCGGACGGTGGACTGGACTCTCTTCCATTTGTTTTGTATGTGCAGCTAAACGTTGTACTCTTCGTGCGTAGCTTAACAAATCAGACAAGGTCATTGCAGGTGAGCTTAGCCTCTTTTCCCCTACTTTTGTAGACTTGCATCCAGCAATCATCTGAGAGATTTGATTTCCGAGTCATGCTAACAAAACCACAAGTTGGGGCAAGTTGTTTTCTGAAAGTGTTTTCTGAAATTGTATTTCTGGAACTCTGCCTTTCCTTCTGGATTGAAATGAGTGTTGATAGCACTGCGGAGTTTGCAAAAATTAGTTTCACCTTCGCCGGGTGTGATGTCGGTTTCAGTGAAACGTATGGACAATGTCGTTCAGTTCATCGCCACCATTCGACAACAGTAGAGCTTTCTTTGTCTATCATTGATAATACTGTAACCCACAAAGACGTTATTTTCTAATCGTGATATCCATTTATATATTTATCTATCCATATATATATATATATATATATAATATATATATATATGTGTGTGGTGTGTGTGTGTGTGTGGGTGTGTGTGTGTGAAACTTTTTTAAATTCGTTTTAATCAATGTACAAAAACATAATAACATTTGTACATAAAGAGGTGGTTTTTTTTAACAAACATACACAAAGAAAAAAAGGGCTATGAAAAAATAAGGACAACACACACACACACAAACACACACACACACACACACGCACGCACGCACGCACGCGCGCGCGCGCGCGCATGCACAGAGAGAGAGAGAGAGAGAGAGAGAGAGAGAATTACGTACACGCACACGTACATCCATGTGTAACGAAACAGCTATCGATCAATATATAGATGTAAACAGCAAACATCAGCAAGAAGATAAAGGACATTGTGATACATGTATGTTCATAATTGTCAATGCTCTCTGAACGCTGTGGTCACTGATGAATCCAACCAAAGCATTGTTTTATCAATGCAATTTTTAGAGAATAAAATATAATTTTCATATTTCTTTCATCCTTTTCCTTTCTTTTTTCCCCCTTTTTTACTCGCATCCATGCCGTTCTCTATATATGTGGCAAATATGGTAACACCTCTTATTTTTAAAAGATATCCATTCCAATTGTATCTGCATTGTATTTTTCGATTTCATAACTTGAAAGTAGGTACTTTGGAAGGAGACTATTATTTAAGATATATTGTTTTCCTAAAAGAATACTTAAATCTAAAACCGAGTCTGTAGAGAATGATTTATCATAGCCAAAAACAGTATAAACTTCTCTCGAAACGAAAGTAAGAGTTTGTACATGGAAAGCATTTTGATTTTAGCAGTCTGTTCAAATTTTCCCAAAGTTGTTCCCCCCCTTGTTTGAGTAATGACACTCACAGAAAATATGCTCTATATTGTCCTTAGTTTTCTACAGAAATCACAATTGTTATTCCCCACTATCCCCATTTCCTTTAAAACTACGTTAGTTCCAAGAATCTTGTGTACGATACGAAGCTGCAGCTACATTTAAGTTTTATTACTTCTGTATTTTATGATCTTTAGTTGGAAAACCTTTTCCCACAGAAATTTCTGTTCCCAATTTTTTCAGTCCATTTCTGGCACGAATAGGAAGTTTGCTGTCAAATGTGAAAAGGTCCTAGTACAGTCTTGATCCCTTGGATATAGAGTATATTATTTTTTATTTTTAGAGCTCTTGCTTTTTCTTTTATATTTTGATTAATTTAATTGATATATTAAGACCAGTTTGCTGTATATATTTCCTAATAGAGCTTACCAGCCGTAGTAAGCCAAGAACGCATACACCCCATATCATATTTTCTATTAAATTCGTTTAAACTTAGAAAACTTCCGTCGTTTTTCAAAAAATGTGAAACACATTAACCCCTTTTTCAAGTCCAATTATATCTGATTACATTATTACAATTTTAAATTTATCATTATGAAAGACTGGCTCGGACAGTACATCTGATTGGTTTTTGCTTTCTGTATTCCTGTATTAAGTCTTTTACGGTCACATGTATGTCTAGGTTTCTTTGGACATACAGTCGTTTATAAAAATAAATGAACTTCTTTCTTATCTTATTTGGCTCATATAAAGTGTTCATTGCTCGTCCACCAATTTTTGTCATACTTTTATACATAGTGCCTCTTTTCTAAATTACAACAGTACTTTGATATTTTTTCCCCTTCAGCAATCCATTTAGCTCTTGATCTTAATATAACTCCCTGTATTTTCTTTCTCGTGAGTGTCATAGTTATTGTTGTTTTTCTTTAAACCATTTAAAGTCTTCTCCTGTGTTTATTTTATACCGATTTCTTGTAATGAATCGTCTTCTTTTTTTTAAGCCCTTTTCTTCCTAATAGCATATTGCAATAGTTTTCGATCTTATTTCATGAACGAAAAGTCAATAAAAACTTTATGTGATACAGTAAGTTCAACATCTTTAAGTGGGATTCGAGAGAGCTGTTTCTACGTCATACTGTTCTATCGAACTATTCACAGAATAATTTCATCGATTGAATGATGTACTTCCCCTTCTCATATTGTTTGTCTTTTGAACCATCTCACAATTAAATTCCAGAATGGTGTATTTGAATAGTTTTCCCAAATATTTCAATTTCAGAACAAACCATTTTGAATGATCTGTTCGATATCCATGGGCGTAATATCTGCATCTTCAAAATTCAACATCTAAGGTGTTTCTTGAGATAAGAAAGAAAGTTACCCCCATCTAACCTACTCTTGCTTTTAAAGGTGATGATTTCGTGTAATGTATAGCGTTTTACTGTGGATTATTATCTCACCAAACGTCTGACAAAGCGGAAGTCCGCCTATCATGTTTTCAAACAAGACATTTCTTGCCTTTGGATCCTGTTTATATTGCTATAATTCTCTATAATCTATAAATAGGGATCAGATCGAGGACAAGGTTCAGGTCAACCTAACTAAAACAAGTTGCATTGACTTTTCATATTTCTGTATTTTGCCCTTTATGTTTTTGTGTAAATTCAGGATTATCTTTATTAGGTTCCGTAAAATATTTACCAGCAGAATCTTCTTCTCGAAGGTTGTGTCATGGAGATAATGATTATAGTCGCCGTTTGAATCCCTTCTATTCACTGTGATTTAAAATTCGAAACTATTATTACTAATATATGCAACTCCCCTTGCAATGATTTCTTACAAGGATGAGAAAAAAAAAACCCATCTTATATATATCCCATTCAGACGTTACATATCTTTCAAATGTTTTTCGTGAGGTGATTTGAAGTGAGTATCCTGAAGGCAGTAAATACAGTTGTGACGTTTGACCTTTTTGCTAAGAAAATTGAAATAACGTCTCTTCTCTTCTGAAGGGTCCTAGTCCATGGGCAAGTCAGGGACGATATCGTTATTGATGCCATGTTAGTCAGTCATAAGGCATTTGCAATAAATAATTTTTCTTGGTACATCACTTCATATACAAATTGAAAAACATAATGTGGTATTTCCATAAAAGTAATAAAAAGTAAACAATTCGAGTAGGGCCATAATGTTTTGTCCGTGAGAAACCATTCACACCTGGGAAGTAACAAACCAACAACTTCGCTATCACTTGTTTCTACCATTACTAGCAACAGAAATGAACCATGTGCTGTTGATAGAGGTAGCATGAAACTGAGGTGGACTGGATAGAAAAACAAAAAAAGGAACCATTCTTTGCAATACATCGCGATCGATACTCGAAGAAAGAAACCACACACGCACAAAAGGCATACTGTGTAACACACCACACACACACACACACACAACATACATCAAAACACGAATAAACAAACACAAGAATGGAGGGGAAAACATATTCTTTATAAATAACAACCGCACTGGAGAGCACCCCGGGGCTTTGATTACGTGCTAATTAATGCATAAATCCAACACTAATACCATACGGGGAAACAGGGCTATTACAGACAGGGAGGCAGATGAAACAGGGGAAGGGAGGGTAAAAAACTGATTTTTCTTTGCCTGCACGCATGCATTCATCTCTGTATCTGTATATGAAAATATTCAATAAATAAAGATATAAATATTTCCATCCATACAAACATGAAGCACAGTCTTGACACTGGTTATTGATCACCGACTGTCTACACAGCACTCCACAGAACACCTTGATGAATATCCTTTTCTTTTGCAATGTAGAAATAAAGATGTTGAATCCGGGCCTTGATGGAGGTGGATAATGAGTAAAGGGGAAATAAATAGAAACGCCCTGCGGCGTCCGGTTATTGCTGCCCAACTGGTCCACTGTCTTCCAGAGAAATAAATCCATTAGGCTAGATCTGACGCTTGTGTACTCCTACGCTCTTCGCAATGGATCCACAACTACGTGATTAATCTAGCACTTGATCCGTATTCTTAGATATATTTTCAGAATTATAAACTTAACATGAAGGAATGATTATTTTATTCATTTGAAAAGTTGATCGATAAACTTTAAAAAGCTAATTATATTTTGTAATAGAGAGAGTATTTCTTTGGATATAGAATATGGTCGGGCTGCTCGCTGCTTGACGTAATGACGTCAAACTTACATTTAAAGAAAAAGTAATCGCAGTGACGAAAAGTTTGTAAGCCATATAATCATCACAACATGTCTCCTAATGATTGTCAATAGTCCATTGAAAAATGCACACTTCATTCATGTATATTTCTTATTCCCAGTACATCACAAATGCAGCTTCATGTTCCACATCTTCACTGTTTCTCGGATGCATCTGATGCATGAACACAGTTTGCATAAAACTCATCTATAAACACTTTGTTAGTTATTCATATGAGTTTTCTTTCCAACATAGCAATCATCTGACACATCAAACATACACAGACACAGTAAAGTTTCCATTCAGCACAGTATCATTCTAAAGTATCACATTTGATAGCACATAACATCACATATCAGCATTCGATGTCATATATAAGATCTGGAAAATATGCCATGAATACAGACAAAACATATATGCTGCAGTCAGTCTCCGAACGACTAAGGTAAACTGCTCCTACATTGCTCTTGCCAGGAATGACTTTTACATTGAAAGAATATTTTTGCAATTCTATTGCCCATCGCATTAGCCTCCCGTTTTCTGTCTTTGTCACAAACTTTTGACGTGCATGTTTTGAAAGACGTCATTTTGTTTCAGAGTACTAGGTAACTTACACTTTAATACACAAGGTTACAATTTCACTCTTCTAATTTTTGGCCACGTGGCCTTTTTCAAGAGAAAAAAACAAAAACAATACAACTATGTAATGTCCATCTTTGGCAACTGGTCAGAGCAAGAAATTGTCATAAAATATATTACGCAAGTTCTGACATCATAGTATGTAATGTCATCAACAAGGAAAAAAAGAAGGGCAAGTTGTGTGTATGTATGTGTGCGTGCGTGCATGCGTGCGTGCGTGTGTGTGTGTGTGTGTGTGTGTGTGTGTGTGTGTGTGTGTGTGTGTGTGTGTACTTCAAAAGATAACAATACGCTCCATAAATCACAATGAAAATGAAACCATAGAATAATGTGAATATAGTCCTGTCTGTGACTGTGCATGGCATACAATAACTGTCATCTGAAAAAAATATAAATTTTCTGCAAATCATCAATATTGTTCATAGGTAAATTTGGGTACTACACAGTGATAATCCTATCTAACAGTCATCCATAATAGTTTCTGAGAGCAAGACATTGTTTTCAACGCTGTTTCAAACATTCTTTCGGGACATCGCAGGATGTTTAAGGTTTGATTTTGCCTTTTGCCCATGCTGCTGTTACGACCTACGTATTTTTCTAATTGATCATCCTCTTCATCTCCTTCATTCTCAAGATGTACGAAGTACCTCCAACCGACAAACGTCAAACTCAAGCAGGAAATATTAGTCAGAGTTTTTCGTGTCGTATCAGTTTTTTTGGGTTTTTTTTTCTTTTCTTTATGGATTTGCTTTTCTTGGAGCCATACGATTGGATGTGAGTTTCGTCTACAACATCACTACGCTGACATAGTGTAGAAGCCTATTCTGTTTGTGCCATTTACCTCCTGTATTCGTTCATTCACATTAAGTTGTCACGTCTCGGCTACAGCCTACCTTATTTGGTTTTGGACATTGTGCAACAAGTCCTCTTCGTATCCTACGTCGAATCATCATCGTGTATATCTGACAAGTGAAGCCGACCAGATAGCCAATTCGTTTAAAGCGAAAGAAACATGGCCATATTGATATACGTATAGGGAAGATTGCCACATTGTTATATGTGAAGGAAAGATGGCCATATGGTAATAACGGTAAGGATATATGGCCCACGTTGTTTAAACGTAAAGGAAAATTGGCCACATTGTTATACGTGAAGGAAAGATGGCCACGATGTTATACTTGAAAGAGAGATGGCCACTTTGTCATACGTGAAGGAAAGATGGCCACGTTGTTATACGTGAAGGAAAGATGGCTACCTTGTTAAACATAACGGAAAGATGGCCACGTTGTTATACGTGAAGGAAAGATGGCTACGTTGTTAAACGTAAAGGAAAGATGGGCCACGTTGTTATTTTTGATGGAAAGATGGCCATGTTGTCATACGCGAAGGAAAGATGGCCCACATTTTGATATACGTGAAGGAAAGGTGGCCACATTGTCTTAACATGAAGGAAAGATGGCCATGTCATATTAAGGTCAAAGAAAGATGGCCTTGTTGTATTAAGGTGAAGGAAAGATAGCCTTGTTGTATTAGGGTGAAGGAAAGATAGCCTTGTTGTCTTAAGGTGAAGGAAAGATGGCCATGTTGTATTAAGGTGAAGGATAGATGGCATGTTGTATTAAGGTGAAAGAAAGATGGCCAAATTGTA
>JADBJO010000554.1:665432-667932 GCA_016801955.1 Conus betulinus | reverse complement strand
GGTGGTGGGGCAACCGAAACATGGTGATTACACAGACTCACTTTGTCATTGGTTAGACATGAACAGGAGAAGAGCACATAGTAGCCAACCTAGCAGAGCACCTTGACAAATGTTCTGCTGCATTCGGTATGGAGATCAGCGCCGAAAAAACAAAGGTGATTATCAGCGCTAACGGCGTGATCGAATGAGAAAATCTAGCGACAGTTCAGAGCTTCAAATACTTCGGGGCAATTGTTTCAGATGAGTGATCAAAACCTGAAGTACTCTCCAG
The DNA here is from genome assembly GCA_016801955.1 of Conus betulinus. Taxonomy (NCBI): domain Eukaryota; kingdom Metazoa; phylum Mollusca; class Gastropoda; order Neogastropoda; family Conidae; genus Conus; species Conus betulinus. The sequence continues at coordinate 667,661 of JADBJO010000554.1, read as the reverse complement.
AGTTGTGCAAACGACAGCAGCACTAGCCGGACTAAGACCCATATGGAATAACAATAAACATGACAATCAGTTTCAAGATCAGACCAATGCGCTCCCTGGTCATTGCCATATTTCTCTATGCCTGTGAAACGTGGACTCTGACAGCTGAACTTGAGATAAGGATTAGAGATGAATGCTTTCGCAAGATCCTTGACATCGCATACAAAGACCACATTACCAACTTGGAGGTCCAGATTAGAGTAAGGCAAGCCATTGGACCATACGAAGACCTGTTGTCCACAATGAAAAGAAGGAAAATAAGGTGGTATTGACATGTATCAAGATCAACAGGACCTGCCAGAACAATTCTACAAGCAACAGTGCGGGGAGGCAGATGGAGAGGAAGACAGAGAAAGAGATAGGAGGAGGACAATATCAGTAAATGGACTGGCTTCACACTCAGCAACTGCCTGAGAGCGTCTGAGAAGCGTGGGGAGTGGAGGAAGCTGGTTGCGAAGTCTTCTGCGGCACCCAACGGTCTTTAAGACTCCGGGATAGGTGATAGGTAATAAAGACATGAATGAAGGACTGGTCCAGTCTACCAGCCCAATAGTGTGTTCACTCTGGACTCCTGGCATGCAGGCAGCTGTACCGCCTCTTGATGTCAGAAGTACTCTTGTCTGTTTCTTGGCAGACTGGAATGGGGTGTTCTGGTCAGTGTGTCTGTCGGGTGCAACATCACTCCACACGGCACCCGGCCGTGATGCCAGACCTCCCTACTGATGGCAGAGAATGACACTAGATCTCCCTACTGACAGAACAATGACGCTAGACATCCCTACTGACGGCACAATGACGTCAGATCCCCACTGACGGTACATTGACGTCAGACCTCCCTACTGACGGCACAATGACGTCAGACTCCACTACTGACGGTGCAATGACTCAGACCTCCCTACTGACGGTACAGTGAAGTCAGATCTCCCCAATGACTGTACAAGGACGTCAGACCTCCCTACTTACAGTACAGTGACTCCAGACCTCCGTACTGACGGTACAATAACGCCAGGCCCGCAGCTGACGCCAGACCTCCCTGCTAACACCAGACCTCCCCACTGACGGGAGAGAACGACGCCAGACCTTGCTGACTCCAGACGTCCCTGCTGACGCCAGACATCCCTGCTGACGGGAGAGAAGATTGCCAGAGAAGGCCAGCTGTGGACTGACAAAAGCTAAATGTTGATGCCAGCGAATCAGAAACCCCTCCGCTCTCCTGTCCCAACTCCTCACCAGCCCGCGTCCTCCTCACCCCTCTTCCCAAACCATGTGATCTGCCCTCCCCCCCCCCCCCCCCCCCCCCCCCCCCCCCCCCCCCCCCCTCCTTTTCGTCGGGGCTTGTCTGGACGTCTATCACTGCTGTGTTTGGTGCCTATGCACATTGACCTGTGGCCACAGTGCTCAGAGCATCATGTTTCTAGCGGAACAATCCACGTTCCAGTCTCAGCAACGACTAGAGGATATGTCGACAATCTTCAAGATCAGCAGCCATCAAAATACACGAAATTTTGTTTTATGATTCCAGGTTAAAAGATGATTTTCTTCTGGGTCACGGATTAATTGGGGTTTTATTCCGTTTCTAACTTTAAATGTAAATTAAATAATCTTCGAGATGAAAAGACATTTTTTCGTGAACTCGAAGATCAGTACATATTGTTTCTATCACCAAGGTCAATGTGCATTTTCTCCATCTCAAAGGCCTATGGAGACTTTTTTTCCTAATATTTTAGTCAGAAGTGAATTTTTTTTTCTCTTCAAGGTCAACGGAGAATTTTTTTTCTAACATTCGACTCCATGGTGATGAGGCCTATTTTTAATAACGCTGGACATGTTGCCCATCTCAACAGTCAACAAAAACTTTTTCCCTAGACCTGATTCGAGGGCTATCTTTCTTTTCTTTAGGGTCAATTTCTTCGATGTCTAAAATTTATTCATTGCCATCTCAATGGCGATTCGCTTATTTTCAATGGCAATGAATAAATTTTCGATCTGAAAGTCAATAGATGCTTTTCTTTGAATCTAGTCAACGGTGGAGTTTTCTTGCTTTCAAGACCAATACGGTCTTATTTCAATACCTACATCAAAGTGCTGTTTCTTTATTCGGAACCTGTTAGATCTGAAAAATCAATGAATACTTTTTGTTTCCCAGTACTTTGGTTAACGGTGAGGGTTTTCTTTTTATCTTCAAGGACA
>JADBJO010000554.1:637932-655432 GCA_016801955.1 Conus betulinus | reverse complement strand
GTCAAGCGTTCTTTGCCTGTGGACTTCTTCAGCTTAAAATGTGTGTGTGTGTGTGTGTGTGTGTGTGTGTGTGTGTGAGAGAGAGAGAGAGAGAGAGAGAGAGAGAGAGAGAGAGAGAGAGAGAGAGAGAGAGAGGAAAATTCTTTATTTACGAGGATAATAGATCAGCACTGATGTGATTCTTTACATCCAGTCCTTGCCCTGAGTAGGGACTACAACATGCAGTGAAATGAAAAACATTAAGAAAACAAACAAACAAACAAAGCAGTTATGCAATCATAATGGAACATCAAATGAAAATAGGAAGAGAAATAAAAATAATAATAATGATAATAGTAGTAAACAAAAAATAAAAATAAAAAATGAAAATAACAATAATGAGGGGAAGGAGAGAGTGGGGGGTTGGGCGTTGTAGTACATTTCCATATATTCCCCCAGCTCACTGGGGGAATATATGGAAATGTACTACAACGTACAAAAATTAGCATGTATAAAAACAGACAGTAAAATGAATATGATAAAATACGTCTATAATTCGGAACACACACACATACACACACGCACGCACGCACGCACACAGAGAGAGAGAGAGAGAGAGAGAGAGAGAGAGAGAGAGAGAGAGAGAGAGAGAGAGAGAGCGCAAGGCACAACATGTAATCATTTTCCGTAAGACACATGAAAATACGTAAAAGGTATTTAGCAAAGTGAGATGGAAATGGGGGGGGGGGGGGGGGGGGAGCAAAAAGAGAGAGAGAGACAGACAGACAGACAGAGAGGGAGAGAGAGGAAGAGAAACGAAACGAAACGAACGAAACGAAACGACTTTTATTTTACCAGGATAATAGGATAAGTATATAAATACTTTTTTCCACCCAGTCCTGGGGACATACACACACTCAAATATGTACAGAATAACGAATTAATTAATTCGCTATATACAACTGAAGTCAATATCATTGACAAAATATGAGAACTAACAATACTATAAATGCATCAGGGGAGGGGGGGGGGGGGGGGGGGGGGGAGCTGGGAAAAGGGAGGGGGGAGGGCAGAGGGGGAAAGTGGAGAATAAAGGGGAAGGAATTGGGATGGGGAAATGGAGGGGGAGGGCGTAAATGAAGCAGGGAAGTTGTGGAGGGAGGCATCGATGTATAGTAAATATAGTGCCGTTTACCCCCTCCACTTTTACATGCACACACATACTCATAAAGTAATTAAGGCATAGACGAATACAGTCGAGTACGCTTAAGTCGACGCTCCAGGGGAAACAGATTTTGTGTCGAGTTATACGTACTTCGACATATCTGTTTGTCACGGATATCTCGAATTTACTGTAGTTTTTAAGGGGTGCGCAGAGGGGAAGTGTGTGTTGATGTGTGTGTGTGTGTGTGTGTGAGAGAGAGAGAGAGAGAGAGAGAGAGAGAGAGAGAGAGAGAGAGAGAGCACCCCCCCCCCCCCCCCCTCACAACATTCACAGAGCTCTCTCTAACTCAAAAACACTTATTCAACACCCTTTTTAGATATTAGATTTTGTGGGATTTATTTTCCATGTAATCATTTCAACCGATTAAAACAAAAAAAAAAAAAACTACTAACAGCAACAGCAACAACGCACATCATAATCACTTTGTGGTAAAAAAAAAAAAGTACATTTGAACAGAGAAACTTTTAAAGAATACGAAACCAAATCCTTGCTCCTTGAAATGTTAGTGTTGGGAATCCAAAGCCAAAATAAATCTATGTTAGCTCATTAAAATGACAATAAAAACAAGCGAGCATATTAAAAAATAATAATAAGAGAAAATAAAGATTGAAATTAACCTTTTTCGGCAAACACAACGCTTAAGCCTACAAGCAACATTTCTGCCATCAGAAATCATCTGAATCATCTGTTTTGATCTAAATTATGAAACGGAAAGAAATGATCACACAGAGATAAATACTTCTTATCGGTTTAGCAATTACATTAAAATCAAAATAATATTTTGAATTCAAAGGGGACTTACTTGTGATGAAAGTCCTGAAACTGCACACAGAGATAAATACTTCTTATCGGTTTAGCAATTACATTAAAATCAAAATAATATTTTGAATTCAAAGGGGACTTACTTGTGATGAAAGTCCTGAAACTGAATGAAACAATTATTGAGACAGTTATGATCGTCTTTACTGATCTAACAATTAACAGATTCTAATTGTTTTTCCTAGAATCTCCCCGTCTCCCTCCGTTCCCCCCCCCCCCCCCCCCCCCCCCCCCCCCCCCCCCCTTCCCCCCTCCAAATACATGTATCTATCTCAGACTAGGACTCGGATTAACTCCCATCACAGCCTCATTTCACCCCCAGGGCTATCAGCATTACTCATTCTAGTTAAATGCCACCAGGATCATCCCCCCCCCCCCCCCCCCCCCCATGATCTCTCTCTCTCTCTCTCTCTCTCTCTCTCTCTCTGTGTGTGTGTGTGTGTGTGTGTGTGTGTGTGTGTGTGTGTGTGTGTGTGTGTGTGTGTGTGTGATTTCTCACTTCATCCATGCAGAAAAGAAACTTAACTCACAAGATTAACATCTTCATTACCTTGACATCATTAAATCTTTACGTTAAAGCAATAGCTTAGTTTACTTAACATTCCTAAACATACAAACATGTGCGCATATCCAGCCGTGCAAAACTGAGCCCACTGATCCTGAAAGTATTATTACAGCACATCATACAATCACACTTTAAAAAAAAAAAAGGTTTGTGCAGACCTATGCGCTCATGTCCAGTCTGTTTTGATAAGATGGTACAGATGATTAAAAAAATCAAATCAGACACACACACACACACACACACACACACACACACACACACGCATGCACACACACACACACACACACACACACACACACACACACACACACACACACACACACACACATTAGATTCAGTGGAGGAAAACACACAGACAGTGACTGACAAACATCAGATTCAGTGGCGAATTTTGAGACAGTGACTGAAAACACACGACTTCCAAAAGGGAATCAAAACTGAGGGACAGGGGAGGGACTTTCTACTAGATAGTTTCCAGAAGATAGTATCATGTCACCATCTAAGTGACACAAATGGTTTGATGCAAAAGCAAACTGCCAAGAATCATATTTCTCAACGAAAAAAAAAAAAATGAAACGATGCGGAGGAGGAGAAGGGGGAGATACCAACAAGAGCAGAACGAACCCCCTGGAACGGTAAAGACTGCCCTATAGACGTTGAACGGTAATTATTCGTCATTAGGATTCATGGTGTAATGCAATTATTAATTGTGAAAAGAACAACACAAAAATGTTTTTTTTATCTTAGTTAATTTCTCCCTCACGTATTCTGTTCGTTTTATGTGTGTACAGACACGTCCAAAATCATATCTAAAACTAATGCAGAGTAATTTAATAGAAAAAAAAACGAAATAAAAATAAAGCTAAAACAGCAAAGCCATAAAAAGGCCTATGTAGTTTTGTTACATTCAGTTAAATGTAACACATGAGAACACTAATCAACTGAAACAGATGTAAAAGCCACTCCAAATTCCTGCAACAGTAGGCTTCAGTGGTCAATTCAAAGCACACAAAGCACACTTTCAAAGTGCTTACAGAGATTTCTGATGCAGATTTTTTCTTCGCTGAAGTTGACCAGAAGCCCGGGAAACAGCGGCTTGTAAGACCCTGCTTGTTGGGGAGACAGCTGTGTCAACCACAACTGTTGTTTGCATCATGGTGGCAGCTGCCAAAATCTCCACGTCTGAGCCCCATGACCCTAGCTCCAGTGTGTTCTCATTGAGATATTCTTCAAGATTTTGTCCCAAGCATCTGGAGAATGGCTCATGATGTACGCACAAAAAAAATCTACGATTTGTGCTCGAATTTCTTTGTGGAAGTCTTGTGTTCCAAACACTTCATCGCTGGAACATGCACCTGGGGCACTGCTGAAAGAGGTCACAAACCCTGCCTTTCCCAAGCAGTTTCTGATGGTGGTGGCGTAACACGATCCCACGCCTGTTTCACTGTTGCATGGCCTCCAGAGACTGATGTGAAAGGTTTCTTTTGGCATTCCAGCATCCAGATTTGTGACCAGTTTCGATAGGCTGGCTGTTCTGTAGTGCACCTTCACATTCTGTATGATCCCCTTGATCAAGTGGCTGCAGCTTTGTAGTGGCGTTGGGAGGTAGGAACAACAGCTCCGTGGCCTTCAGATGATGATGAAACTTTCCATGTGCAGAGCAATTGTCAATCATCAGCAACACTTTCCGCTTTTGAAAATGCATTGCTAGATTAAATTTTGTCAACCAGTTCTCAAATAGCTCTGCAGTCATCCACGCCTTGACGTTAGCATCGTATTCATCTGGCAGCGTTTTGACACCCGTGAAACACCGTGGCCTCTTAAACCGTCCTATGTTGAAGAGTGGCATTTTCCCAGAGCCATCAATGTTCGTGCAGGCAAGGATGTAATTCTTTTCTTTGATTTCTTGCCACCAAAGCATTTCTCAGATTTGAACGTCAGTGTCTTATCTGGCAAAGCTCGTCTACAGAGTGTCGTTCACCCGCGCATTGTTTTGAAAACGATATTATGTCTCTTTTTGAACGTGGATAGCCAGGCATTGTTGCAGTGCTAGTCTGGTGTGCCCAAATTCCGAGAGAACTCCTCTGCTTTCTGCTTGAGAATTGGACCTCTAACAGGAACATGAGCTGACCTTGCATTGGTGAACCAGTCAAGAAGAGCTTGGTCGATGCTCTGGTGTGCAGCATGGCGAACTCTCTGCTTTCTGGAGTCAGTGAAATACAGCTTCTTATATTTCTCGCGGTCCCTCATGATAGTTGGCAATGTGTTGGGCGGAACGCTATGTCTTTCCGTTTCTTCAAAGATTCCTCTCAACTTCACGAATTAGATCTTGTTTGCGCTTCAGGGAGAGAATTTTTAATTTAAGTTCAGCCGTGGCAAACTATGATCGCAGAATGAGTCGTGGGCCTATGGCTTCACAATTTGTCCTCTTAACAAAGTCAGTAGTAACGGAGCACGTTTTCTTTTTAACTGAATGAAAACAGACTTGAATAGATCCAGACTTTGGCCTACATTCACGCAAAAAGACAATGACATATGGGGGCTGTGTGGTGTGTGTGTGGTGGGGGGGGGGGGGGGGGGGGGGGAGAGAGAGAGAGAGAGAGAGAGAGAGGACTCGCACACACAGGCACATACACTGTCACACAAACTCATGGTTACATTGTAACATAAAATACAAACAGCAAGAACANTCATGGCACCCACACACGACAACACACACACTACAACACATTATGTATATCTATCTCTATATATAATAAGTTGAACTTGTCTGCATTGGTATTAGAGAGGTAATAAATTGGATCAGGTCAGTAAATATGGGTATTGACCGGGTAGTGTTTGGTGTGTGTGTGTTGTGGTGTTTGCATAGAGAGAGAGAGAGAGACGAGAAGCGAGAGAAGAGAGAGAGCGTTTCAGCTAGCATGCCAGATCTTTAGACGCCTGTCGGCATTTCCAGCAGCGTGCTGTATAGAATTGATGGTCAGGACCTTCATTCCCGACCACGTGATTAGAAACATGTGATGGTCAGGACATCGCTATTACCTAGACTAGCGTGGTGATCCTACAGGCATTTGTGGTCATCGACCTGGGGGGCATACGTCCTTGACAGCTTGAGTGATAGAGCATGTGATGGTCGAGGACATCATTTCCCTGACAGCGTGATGTTTGTGAACAGGTGATGCTCATTAAGGATGCATTCCTGACAGCGTGATGTAGAGGAATGTGATGGTCATGTCATCATTCCTGACAGACGTGATGTAGAGACATGTGATGTCAGGAGGACATCATTCCTTGACAGCGTGATGTAGAGACAGTGATGATCAGGGACATCATTCCTGACAGCGTGATGTAGAGGACATGTGGATGGTCAGGAATCATTCCTGACAGCGTGATGTAGAGACATGTGATGGTCAGGTCATCTTCCTGACCACATGATGTAAAACCAGCACTGTGATGGTCAGGAATCATTCTTGACAGCGTGATGTGTAGACATGTGATGGTCAGGAGGACATTCATTCCTGACGGCGGATGTAGAGACGTGATGTCAGGAGGATAAATTCCGGACGGGTTGCATGTAAAGACATGTGATGGGGTCAGGACATCATTCCTGACAGCGTGATGTAAGACATGTGATGGTCAGGAATTCATTCCTGACCGGCGTGATGTACAGGCATGTGGTGGCAGGACATCATTCCTGACAGCTTGATGTAGAAACATGGTGATGGTCAGGACATCATTTCTGACAGCTTGGTGTAGAGCTTGTGATGGCCAGACATCATTTCTGACCGCGTGATGTTGAGGCTTGTGATGGCCAGGACATCATTCCTGACAGCGTGATGTAGAGGCTTGTGATGGCCAGGACATCATTCCTGACAGCGTGATGTAGAGACAAGCGATGTCATATGTATCTGCAATAGATGCAATGCACTCCATGTGTTGACATCCTATGTACCACATCATCGCCATCTTCGTTATCCTCGTCCATAGTCATCGTCTCTTATCATCGTAGCTGCTGTTGTCGTCACCAAAGCAATGCCTCTCCATCTCCATCACTGAGAACGATCTTCGTTATCATCAGCTCCCATACAAGCCTGCATTACCATTTTGCTAGAATGATCTTCATTATCATTCACCCCACGTTATCATCTCTCTCTCTCTCTCTCGCTCTCTCTCTCTCTCTCTCTCTCCTCTCTCTCCTCTCTCTCTCTCTCTCTCTACTGCATATTCCATGTCGTAGACACACACTGTTGCTATTGTTACACATAGATACATAGCCAGAGGAGAGCACACACCTACAGATGCACACACACACACACACACACACACACACACACACACACACACACACACCAAGTGAGACAGAAAGAGCACAACACACATAGTGTGCGCAACACACACACACAACACACACACACACCACAATATACAGAGAGGGAGAGGGGAGAGAGGGGGGGGGGTGGGAGGGAGGGAGAACAAAGTACACACACACACAACACACACACACACACACACACACACATTTGCTTATCCACTCAGGAGAAGCTCTGTTAGAGATTAGAAAACGCAGCCAACGCTTGCTTCTCGAATCCGCAGCCTCCGGCCCAGTCCGCCCCCCCCCCCCCCCCCCCCCCCCCCCCCCCCCCCCCCCCCCGTTCCATGACTACACACTTTTAACACCCCTCCCTCTCCTGGACTGCTCCCATTTAATTCCACCACCACCCCTTCCTCACGCCCTGCGCTCCCCCCCCCCCCCCCCCCCCCCCCCCTTTTTTTATTTTTTTTTTATTACCCCCAGGGCCAGCCTGCCTGCTGTGGTCGTCACTACTTTCTGTGACAGGTGGAGCGGGGTGCAACAGGCACACAGCTCTCAGATGACAGAGTTCCCTCCCCTGCCCTCCCTTCCCCTCACCTCTCTCCTCTCCACTTCACAAACAATGAACTCCACGGGGGGGGGGGGGGGGGGACACGAGTGGCGCGCTTCACTGCTTTCGCTCACGCCAGCTGGCACGCGCACAGTCGTCACACCTGGACAGAGCACGTGCCGTCCCCTTCCACCAATCAAACACCTGGACAGAGCGCGTGCCGTCCCCTTCCACAAACACCGGGCTCTGCTTCGTGTCCTCCTGTGTGTGTATGTGTGTGTGTGTGTGTGTTGGAGGGGGATTGTGGGATTTCTGTTCCGCCATTCAGCTCTGGTTGGATACAGAAAGACGGAAGGAAAGAATTGGACCGAGTCAAGCGTTCTTTGCCTGTGGACTTCTTCAGCTTAAAATGTGTGTGTGTGTGTGTGTGTGTGTGTGTGAGAGAGAGAGAGAGAGAGAGGAGAGAGGAGAGAGAGAGAGAGAGAGAGAGGAGAGAGAGGAAAATTCTTTATTTAAAATTCTTTATTTACGAGGATAATAGATCAGCACTGATGTGATTCTTTACATCCAGTCCTTGCCCTGAGTAGGGACTACAACATGCAGTGAAATGAAACAATTAAGAAAACAAAACAAACAAACAAAGCAGTTATGCAATCATAATGGAACATCAAATGAAAATAGGAAGAGAAATAAAAATAATAATAATGATAATAGTAGTAAACAAAAAATAAAAATAAAAAATGAAAATAACAATAATGAAGGGGAAGGAGAGAGTGGGGGGTTGGGCGTTGTAGTACATTTCCATATATTCCCCAGCTCACTGGGGGAATATATGGAAATGTACTACAACGTACAAAAATTAGCATGGGATAATAGGATAAGTATATAAATACTTTTTTCCACCCAGTCCTGGGGGACACATACACACACTCAAATATGTACAGAATAACGAATTAATTAATTCGCTATATACAACTGAAGTCAATATCATTGACAAAATATGAGAACTAACAATACTATAAATGCATCAGGGGAGGGGGGGGGGGGGGGGGGAGCTTGGAAAAGGGAGGGGGGAGGGCAGAGGGGGAAAGTGGAGAATAAAGGGGAAGGAATTGGGATGGGGAAATGGAGGGGGAGGGCGTAAATGAAGCAGGGAAGTTGTGGGGAGGGAGGCATCGATGTATAGTAAATATAGTGCCGTTTACCCCCTCCACTTTTTACATGCACACACATACTCATAAAGTAATTAAGGCATAGACGAATACAGTCGAGTACGCTTAAGTCGACGCTCCAGGGGAAACAGATTTTGTGTCGAGTTATACGTACTTCGACATATCTGTTTGTCACGGATATCTCGACCCCTCCCCCCCCCTCACAAACATTCACAGAGCTCTCTCTAACTCAAAAAACACTTATTCAACACCCTTTTTAGATATTCGATTTTGTGGGATTTATTTTCCATGTAATCATTTCAAACGATTAAAACAAAACAAAACAAAAACTACTAACAGCAACAGCAACAACGCACATCATAATCACTTTGTGGTAAAAAAAAAAAAAAAAACAACAACATTGAAACAGAGAAACTTTTAAAGAATACGAAACCAAATCCTTGCTCCTTGAAATGTTAGTGTTGGGAATCCAAAGCCAAAATAAATCTATGTTAGCTCATTAAAAATGACAATAAAAACAAGCGAGCATATTAAAAAAATAATAATAAGAGAAAATAAAGATTGAAATAAACCTTTTTCGGCAAAACAAACACAACGCTTAAGCCTACAAGCAACATTTCTGCCATCAGAAATCATCTGAATCATCTGTTTTGATCTAAATTATAAACGGAAAGAAATGATCACACAGAGATAAATACTTCTTATCGGTTTAGCAATTACATTAAAATCAAAATAATATTTTGAATTCAAAGGGGACTTACTTGTGATGAAAGTCCTGAAACTGCACACAGAGATAAATACTTCTTATCGGTTTAGCAAATTACATTAAAATCAAAATAATATTTTGAATTCAAAGGGGACTTACTTGTGATGAAAGTCCTGAAAACTGATGAATGAAACAATTATTGAGACAGTTATGATCGTCTTTACTGATCGACTAGGACTCGGATTAACTCCCCATCACAGCCTCATTTCACCCCCCCTGCTATCAGCATTACCTCATTCTAGTTAAAATGCCACCCCCCCCCCCCCCACCCCCCCCCCCCACCCCCCCCCCCCCCCCCCCCTCCCTCCCCCCTCCAAAACATGTAATCTTATTCTCAGACCTATGGGACTCGGATTAAATCCCATCACACAAGCCCCATTTCATTCTCTTCTAGTTGAATGCCACAGGATCATCCCCCCCCACCCCTCTCTCCTCTCCTCCTCCCCCTCTCTCTCTCCTCTGTCGTGTGGTGGGTGTGTGTGTGTGTGTGTGTGTGTGTGTGTGTTTGTGTGTGGTGTGTGATTTCCTCACTTCATCCCCATGCAGAAAAAGAAACTTACTCACAAGATTAACATCTTCATTACCTTGACATCCCATTAAATCTTTACGTTAAAGCAATAGCTTAGTTTACTTAACATTCCTAAACACATACAAACATGTGCGCATATCCAGCCGTGCAAAACTGAGCCCACTGATCCTGAAAGTATTATTACAGCACATCATACAATCACACTTTAAAAAAAAAAAAGGTTTTGTGCAGACCTATGCGCTCATGTCCAGTCTGTTTTGATAAGATGGTTACCGATATTAAAAAAAAATCAGAACACACACCCACACACCCACACACACACACATACGCACACACATACACCCCACAACGCACACACACACACACACACACACACACACACACACACACACAAAACACACACACAACAGCACACACACATTAGATTCAGTGGAGGGAAAATTTTGAGACAGTGTGACTGAAAAACACGCGACTTCCAAAGGGAATCAAAAACTGAGGGACAGGGGAGGGACTTTCTACTAGATAGTTTCCAGAAGATAGTATCATGTCACCATCTAAGTGACACAAATGGTTTGATGCAAAAGCAAACTGCCAAGAATCATATTTTCTCAACGAAAAAAAAAATGAAACGATGCGGGAGGAGAAGGGGGAGATACCAACAAGAGCAGAACGAACCCCTGGGAACGGTAAAGACTGCCCTATAGACGTTGAACGGTAATTATTCGTCATTAGGATTCATGGTGTAATGCAATTATTAATTGTGAAAAGAACAACACAAAAATGTGTTTTTTATCTTAGTTAATTTCTCCCTCACGTATTCTGTTCGTTTTATGTGTGTACAGACACGTCCAAAATCATATCTAAAACTAATGCAGGTAATTTAATAGAAAAAAAAACGAAATAAAAATAAAGCTAAAACAGCAAAGCCATAAAAAGGCCTATGTAGTTTTGTTACATTCAGTAAATGTAACACATGAGAACACTAATCAACTGAAACAGATGTAAAAGCCACTCCAAATTCCTGCAACAGTAGGCTTCAGTGGTCAATTCAAAGCACACAAAGCACACTTTCAAAGTGCTTACAGAGATTTCTGATGCAGATTTTTTCTTCGCTGAAGTTGACCAGAAGCCCGGGAAAACAGCGGCTTGTAAGACCCTGCTTGTTGGGGAGACAGCTGTGTCAACCACAACTGTTGTTTGCATCATGGTGGCAGCTGCCAAAATCTCCACGTCTGAGCCCCATGACCCTAGCTCCAGTGTGTTCTCATTGAGATATTCTTCAAGATTTTGTCCCAAGCATCTGGAGAATGGCTCATGATGTACGCACAAAAAAATCTACGATTTGTGCTCGAATTTCTTTGTGGAAGTCTTGTGTTCCAAACACTTCATCGCTGGAACATGCACACCTGGGGCACTGCTGAAAGAGGTCACAAACCCTGCCTTTCCCAAGCAGTTTCTGATGGTGGTGGGCGTAACACGACCCACGCCCACGCCTTTCACTGTTGCCATGGCCTCCAGAGACTGATGTGAAAGGTTTCTTTTGGCATTCCAGCATCCAGATTTGTGACCAGTTTCGATAGGCTGGCTGTTCTGTAGTGCACCTTCACATTCTGTATGATCCCTTGATCAAGTGGCTGCAGCTTTGTAGTGGCGTTGGGAGGTAGGAACAACAGCTCCGTGGCCTTCAGATGATGATGAAACTTTCCATGTGCAGAGCAATTGTCAAATCATCAGCAACACTTTCCGCTTTTGAAAATGCATTGCTAGATTAAATTTGTCAACCAGTTCTCAAATAGCTCTGCAGTCATCCACGCCCTGACGTTAGCATCGTATTCATCTGGCAGCGTTTTGACACCCCGTGCGTGGCCTCTTAAACCGTCCTATGTTGAAGAGTGGCATTTTCCCAGAGCCATCAATGTTCGTGCAGGCAAGGATGTAATTCTTTTCTTTGATTTCTTGCCACCAAAGCATTTCTCAGATTTGAACGTCAGTGTCTTATCTGGCAAAGACGCGCCAAAAGAAGCCACTTTCATCAGCGTTGAAGATGTCTTTTGCTTAGTATCGGCGAAGGGTAGGTATTAACAGGCTCTCAGTCAGTGCGTTTGTAGCTTGCTCGTCTACAGAGTGTCGTTCACCGCGCATTGTTTTGAAAACGATATTATGTCTCTTTTTGAACGTGGATAGCCAGGCATTGTTGCAGTGCTAGTCTGGTGTGCCCAAATTCCGAGAACTCCTCTGCTTTCTGCTTGAGAATTGGACCTCTAACAGGAACATGAGCTGACCTTGCATTGGTGAACCAGTCAAGAAGAGCTTGGTCGATGCTCTGGTGTGCAGCATGGCGAACTCTCTGCTTTCTGGAGTCAGTGAAATACAGCTTCTATATATTTCTCGCGGTCCCTCATGATAGTTGGCAATGTGTTGGGCGGAACGCTATGTCTTTCCGTTTCTTCAAAGATTCCTCTCAACTTCACGAATTAGATCTTGTTTGCGCTTCAGGGAGAGAATTTTTAATTTAAGTTCAGCCGTGGCAAACTATGATCGCAGAATGAGTCGTGGGCCTATGGCTTCACAATTTGTCCTCTTAACAAAGTCAGTAGTAACGGAGCACGTTTTCTTTTAACTGAATGAAAACAGACTTGAATAGATCCAGACTTTGGCCTACATTCACGCAAAAAGACAATGACATATGCTCTGTGTGTGTGTGTGGGGGGGGGGGGGGGGGGGGGGGGGGGGGGGGGGGAGGGAGAGAGAGAGAGAGAGAGAGAGACTCGCACACACAGGGCACATACACTGTCACACAAACTCATGGTTACATTGTAACATAAAATACAAACAGCAAGAACAGATATAAATTCTCTCTCTCTCTCTCTCTCTCTCTCTCTCTCTCTCTCTCTCTCTCTCTCTTGACTTCGACTTATCAGTGAATACAGGTGGGAAAAACACTTCGAGCTACATGAAAATCGAGATACACGACTTCGACATATCCGTTTGAAAATTAGTCTTTCAAAGAGCACGAACGGCCGGGAAATCAAAAAGACGTCGAGTTATGCGAACTTCGACTTATCCCTTACTCGAGTTAAGCGTACTGGGGTGTACAAGCATATACTTTTAGATAATTGGTTTGTAACCTTCTATTCACATTTGAAATAAGCATGAAATGATTTAGTTTATGAATAAGGATTTATGCAAGAGTTGTTTAAAATGATACAATGTTTTGAATAAGGAATTTTTTATAGGCTCTCTTGAAAGAATTAATGCTTCCCTTTTCTTTAATGTTTACTGGAAGGGAATTCCAAAGTGTTCAGCCAGAGTAGATAAGACTAGTTTTGAAAAGATCAGTTCTTGGTCGACGGATAAGTATATTATTAGTGTAACGTGACTGATTGAGAGGAAATTTAGCAGTTAAAGTAGGAGGTGCATAACCGTTCATAATTCTGTACATCATTATTGCTTTGTTGTATTGAAGTTTGAGTGACAAAGGAA
This sequence comes from Conus betulinus, assembly GCA_016801955.1. Taxonomy (NCBI): domain Eukaryota; kingdom Metazoa; phylum Mollusca; class Gastropoda; order Neogastropoda; family Conidae; genus Conus; species Conus betulinus. The sequence goes on along the minus strand of JADBJO010000554.1, from coordinate 642,032 downwards.
GAATGTTTAGTTTGATATAGTCTTGAGGGGTTAATGAAGATGATTTTAGAAGTATAGCCTTGAGGGCTCGTTTATCAACCCTGGCTAGAGGTTTCAGTGAATTAGCACTACACGAATCATAAAGAGTAGAGGCATAATCAATAAATGATTGAATATATGCATGGTAAAAGTGCTTACGTGCGTTTATATCAAGACAATTTTTTATTTTGTCAGCTGAAATACTTTTTGTGACACGCGTTTGCTTAAACAAGTAATATGGGGTGCCCAGGTGAGATTATGATCTAAGGTGACTCCCAGAACTTTATGGGTACTGACTTCTTCAAGCTGGTTTACACCTATGTATATAGAGGGCATTACAGAAGTTATGTTTTGTCTTTTTTTTGCCGCGACGTTATAATCATATACTTAGTTTTCTTTTCATTTAAAGACATGTGTTTGAGTTTAGTCCAAGTAACTAACTGGTCAACATTCTCTTGCATTTTAACGGATAACTGATGGAGGTTAGAGTGGTTAGAATGAACAGACGTGTCATCCGCGAAAAAGGTCGCAGGAACCTTTCATGTGTAAGGGTAGATCGTTTATGTAGAGTAGAAAAAGAAGAGGACCAAGAACTGATCCCTGTGGTACACCGTATTTTTGTCGTTAAAAAATGGACTGCTTATTACGTAAGAAGAGACTGTATGCTGACGGTCAGTAAGAAACGATTTTATTAGTAAAAGGGCATTATCAAAGAATTTGTAAAGTACCAGTTTTTTTCAGTAGTAATGTATGGTCTATAACATCGAATGTTTTTGCAAAATCAACGAACAAAACTCCAGTAAATTTCAAATCATCAATATTGGTTAACCATTGATCAACGAGGTTTGATACTGCTGTGTGGCAAGAGTGGTTAGCTCTAAATCCAGACTGGCTGGGATGAAGCAAATCGTACTTTGAGATATGAAACATGGCATGTTTGTTAACATGTTTTTCTAATGGTTTGGAGAGAACAGAAATAAGTGAAATGGGTCTATAATTAGAAGGATCAGTTTTTATCGCCAGATTTGTAGATTTGTATTATCTTAGCTTGCTAGAGAATATTTGGAAAGTAACATTTATCTATACAAAGGTTATATAGAAAAGTCAAGGAGTCAGCAATGAGAGGGGCACTGAGTTTCAAAATCTTCCCATCCAAGTCGTCAAGACCACGTGTACCTGTCTGTTTCATATGCACAAGATAGAAGTAAACATCGTATAACTTTATAGGGGGAATGACTAATTCTGATTTAATCGCTTTAGACTCACTGTAATCGATCAAGAGTTTTAGATCATTGGCTTTCGAGTCATCGTGTTTCACTGTTTGATCAGCAATATTAGAAAAATGATGGTTTAGAGTATCAGCAGATATATATCACTCGGAATATAATAGTGTAGGTTTTGTCGAGATTCTTGTGTGATAGAGTGTTTATGGCCTTCCAAATTGGTTTAGAGTTATTTATAGAGTTGTTATAAACTAGGTTTCTAAAATATTTCTGTTTTGAACTGCGTAGCATAGATGTAACTTTATTCTTTTTGTTTCTTAAACTGATCAAACTGTTTATTTTTTTAATAAAGTATCTCTTAAACCATATAGCTTCTTGAATTTCATCTGTAAGCCACGGGGGGGGTTGGGGGAATGTTTAACTCTTTTGGTTTTAAAAGGAGCATGTTTGTTGTAAATCTCTATAAAGGTTCTGTGCCAAAATTCAAAGGCTTCATCAGGGTTAGTGTATTGATAAACTTGAGATAATGATGAATGGGCTAAGTCAAATAAGAAAGAATCCCGATTAAAGTCGGCAAATGATCTATATGTGATAACTTTATGTCCAGGTTTGTGATGTGACGCTTGACAAACACCATCCAATCGGCCCCACTAAAAACACCAAACAAAAAAAATAGATTCCAAATCTATGCCCACCCTCCCTCTCGAACCCCTTCACCACCACCCCCCCCTACCCCCCCTTCCCCCTCTTAGAATGGTGTGAGTGCACGACTTGACTATGTGCGACAAGAAAACTTGCGTCACGGTAAATGCGTGCCACCTTTCATTCTTATCAGCCTACCTCCCTTCCCTCTCTCAACCCTCCCTCCCCATGCGGTGCGACACTAACAGCGCGCAGCGTGGGGCGTGCGTTCTAACAATAGCCTGTCTCACCCCCCCCCCCCCCCCCCCACCCCGCGACACAAAGGCATGTTGCCGCATTCTCCACTGACACCACCACCACCACCCCCAACCCCCCCCCCCCCCCCCCCCCTTTCATACCTACAGTCCCCGTCCTCGCGCACCTGCACGTGCTCGCGAACACCTATGCGGATGCATAAATTAACTGGGGCTCAACGGCCAGCTATACGGATGCATAAATTATCCCGTGCCGATTAGGTTCAAACAATTTCCGAGGTGATTGGTTACAAGACTAAATCCCTCCCCCTCTCACCCCTGATCAGTAAATGACAGGTTGTCAAAATCTGATTCGGCAAGCAAGAGAGTCATATAGCAGACACACACAGGCGCAACGTCACTGACCCCTCAGGACTGCCTGTAGACAAGAGCAGAGGAAGACAAAGGGACAGAGGCCTAGGAAACTCTTGGTAACTCCTTGATCTCAAGTCATTCCCTGTTCATTCCCAGGAAAAGTGAGTTGGAACTCTGCTTTACATTTTTGAATCTATGTATTGATTTTATGTATGCTGTGTGTGTTAGCATTGTAACTTTGTACAAATGCTTAGCAACATTTATCAAAACTGATGAATGATTATTTGTGTGTAGTAGTTTGCTTGCCATCATATGGCAAGAGCTCTCTCCCAGTGGTTTTGATTCTTTGTTAACAATCTGACCACTGCGCTTTGTGTTCACCCTGACTTTTGTCAGTAGGCAACTCTGTCTGTTAAGATAATAATTCAATGATTAATTTTGATCAGGAAAACAGTATGCCTGTGCTAGGTAAAAACTGCTACTCTGATTTCTTATACTGGTGATTATTGGAATGATTTGTAGTGTATGACTCTAAGTTACACCACATGTGTACTTGGACTAAGCATAGCCCAAGTCAGTGTGATTTGATTCATATGAAACCAGGAAGACTGTATAACTAAAACTGTAACATTGGATTACTGTCTCCTACCCTTTTGTGAGCTTAACTTAGCCATTAAACAAAAGTGGAGGTTAATAGTTATAGCAGAAACTCTACCATAGAGAAAACTTTGCTGGCTGAGTCTCACACCCTCTCTCTGAAAGAAAGAGGAAAAGGGTAAATGTGTGCACTCGACAAGCCAGCCATCAGATTCTCACCTACAGATCAAGTTCTCTTATCGCAGAACTGGGACCCTGGTCACGCTGCACACCACAGTGAACCAGGAGCTGGGACTTCGCCAGAAACCAGGGCGACACCAGACAACAAATCTACACCAGTGGGGCAGTCACCAGCCACAGGAGAGAACAACTGTCTTCTCCGAAGCAAAGCTAAGTTTGCTTACCACCTGGACTCAAACCCATCAGACCCTTACCCTCACTTTATGATGAAACAGTGAGAACCTGTCTATGAGTACCCCTCTGGCTACAATACTGGGTATTAGTGAGCAGGGTGGATGTATAATAATCATATACATTCAGTGTAACTTAGACAGAACCCCTGTATGCCAACTTCCATTGATAGGAACCTGAATATGTTAAACTGGATTTGAAAAAGACAATTCTAGGAACAAGGACATGAAGTTTGGGTACAGTCCTTGAGGAATAAATGAGAATCTGTGAACTAGTGTGGAGGATGCCCTCCCCAGACACAATCCTGTGCATATGATCCCTTTGTTGTATTCTGATCTCTCAGCTTAAGGGGAGAACCTGATCTTTTTATAGTCCAAGTCCAGAAGGCTACTGTTTTTTTTAGGACTAATTTGAGTGCTCGCTTGTGTAGCTTAGTAATGGTTTGAGGGTGTTAGCGCTAGCAGAGTCCCATAGAGTAGATCTGTAGTCTATGTGTGATTGAATATGAGACTGGAAAAAGAGCTTGCGTGAATGCAGATCGAGGAAGCGTTTGATTTTGGAGAGCTGATAAACTTTCTGTGAAACTTTTTTGCACAGTGAG